>NIUQ01000567.1:0-45726 GCA_002796945.1 Plectus sambesii | reverse complement strand
ACTATAGTTGTCTGATCAAGTTTAAATTTCCCGCCATATCTCGGCACGAAAATATTTTCGAAAAATTCTGATGCGTTTTTCGGAAATCCCGACACAAACTACCCCAGGATAACAAATTTCACAAAAATCCGAGACCTTTTTGTAAACTGTGCCAAAGGAAGCTCGATGCTTAGAAAAAGTCTCTCTTAAGGCCTATCCTTTATCACTGCGTTGAGATCTACACCAACCATAATCTCAAGGGAGATTGTTCAGAAAATATTTGCGGTTCATTGAAGAGCGAATGTTGGATGAAATCCTACTGCCGTTCCTATCACTTCATATGAAATAACGATGTATGAAGCGGACGGGAAGCAACAGAGAGGTTCAATAGAGGGGCATATGAGGTTTTGAGTTTTGCTCTCATATGCTTACGTACATTGACGCAAACGCCTAAATACAGATCAACTGCATAATGCATTAAAGAGAGAATCGGTCCTAAAATTAGATTTTTCGGCGCTGCAGGATATTAAGTTGAACCATATTTGATTAGCAAACATACATTATGTCCTTCAGGATGCAACGTCTGTTAACTTTCCACGACATTAGTATAACTCAGTGTGAAAGTTTGACGAACATTGAAAGGCCAGCACGACTCGGGAGCAAGAAAAGTACGAATGGTGATACATGTTGAGTGAGGTCCGATAAAGTCGAATAGTCGCAGCGAATAAGTTCAAGTGCAACAATTTCAAATATGAGCGAGTACCATAATACCTACAAGCAACACAGTTCCACGCACTGATATATATTGATTTGTCTCTTCTTTAGTATATGTTAATCATACATCTCATGTTAATGCGGATGATTGCGTTACATTCGCCATCATGTGATAACGGCAAAATTTGAAGTGAAGCGACACTTCGTTCTGCGCTTTCAACTGACTATAATTGTGAGGAAATCTGCGTGTATTTTTATTTTCAAAACATCGAATTTATAAGAAAAGTGTATCTGGTTCACATTGTTTATCTTTAGACTATCTTGCACCGATCGGCGTAACAAATGATATATTGGGGCGATTTGTGTTAGTTTCACGGACAAGCCTAACAGCTGGCGATTTGACAGCAGCAACATTGATCTTCTCCAATAACTTGAGAGCACGGAGCCGAAATGGACGCACCAAGCATATGGTTAGCCACGGGTTGGCGACAGACGATAGAAAATAAGGAGTTGTGAGAGCGCGCTTCAGCCACATCGGCATTTCCTGAAATCGGAAGAAACTTACATATGGAATTATTAACTCTAGTCTATTCATGGATGTGTGTCTTTTTCTGAGTGTTACTTATGATCAAAATTGATATATGCCTTCTGCACATAACATACGTATTCGTAAATTATGAAAGTAGATTGAAGTAAATGGCTTGCCAAACATGAAAGGATAACTCACTGGTAAGACCATTTGAAAAGCCGTGAGAGAAGCGCCGGGCCCTGCCAAAAATACCGGAATCAGGGTAATAATTTTTGTGTACATCATTATTTCTTTCGTGTAATGCACAGTCTCGCCACTGGCCGAATGTTGATTTTGCTTTAGCCATTTGGCTAGGCGGAGATAGTAAACCGCTGATAAAATGAGCGAAGAGAAGAACACAACCATCATTATTTCATAAAGTAGCAGCATATGAATTTGGGTAAACTTCTTGGCGGCACAATAGCCGCCAGGATCTTCACCAAAAGCGTCAAAAAAGAGCAATGCTATATTCCCTACAGCTGTAATGCAGCACCAGCCAATTATGACCGGAATTATGAAGCGATCCTGAAAAATCAGTTGGATGCTTACTTTGCTTTGTGATTCTGACAATCGTTTGCAATAAGGGAAAGGAAAGCGCTGCAAAGGTAGAGAGAAAAGAGGTTTGCTGGACTGCCACGCGACCCGATGTGTTGGAAGAACTAAATATGATATAAGGGAAGAAGGCAGTGAAGGATGGCTGCAGGCGTGCTTGCTTAATTTGGAGACGTGAAAACTTTGTACAGCAAATGCTCACACCTACCGAGAAAATTGTGTGGCCCAGAGAAATCTTTCCTGGTTTTGGTATTGTAATTTTGTAGTGGCGATCTGCAGCAATCAAAAAGGGAAACCCAAAGCTGCTACCAGCCGTTAAAACAGTGAATATTCCGACTAAAGCGCAAAATTGACGGTTATCGATTGACCCGAGCCAAATTGCGAACGCATCGAAAACATGCGCCACGCCATGAAGAAGGTCGGAAATAGAAAAGCCGACAAGGAACCAATTGGACGATTTGCTGCGGAGTGAATTTGATGTCAGTGTGAGAATTATGAAAAATATGTTACTAAGAACAACAATGGTCGATAGTGTTCCGATAGTGATCGCAAACCAGTGGGATCCTGGTCCGTAAAACTCTGCCAGGTAGGCATCTTTCGTATCGTTATTCATTTCTCGAATTATGCGCTTGTAGAAAGTGAAGCTTTGATGATGCCTGAAATCTTAATTGCGTAAATTATAAGTGACAATGGTGGGAAAAGGTGAAAACGTAAGAAACAGATATGAGAGTGTAAAGAGGAAATCTAGAACGCTTTAATGAATGTAAATGAGGACCATCGGTGAAAAGGAACAGGCCGGCGCGACCGTTTGCAAGATCGGAGCACAGTACAATCTGAGAGAATGGGGTGAGAAAATTTGACTGAAAATTTAAGCCTTCGTTTACGAAAATGTTCAGTGAAATTTTGCAACCTAGTCTCTTCTGAATTTCTGTTCCTACTTCCATACCTGAACTTCTCTATTTAAACATACCCCGCTATACGCTATAATTCGAATTTATTAATTTCGCTTGAAGTGAACCACCTGACTATCTGCATAGTTGTCTGATGCGTTATATATAAAAGATTTATGTGAAAGTTCAGACGAAGCGCATTATTCTCGTCTTTCCGTTTCTTTTCTATACAGCTTTCGTGATGAAGTTCCGTTCTTACGTTCATCCGCTTCAATATCATATTGTCTGAAAAATGCATATTCGTTTGTCATATTCTTGCAGAATTTCAGACCCTTGTCAGACTAAACAGTATGGTGAATATGGCGCGTGCTCAAGCTTTTATATAGGACGCAAGCGCCATAGAACAAGTAATAATCGACGATAGACTATCATTGTTAGACAAGAAGTGACGCACGCACGCTGTTCATATCCGGTGTGCTTCGCAAACATGATGTTACACCACACGATCAGCTTTCGACCTTTTCATCCTTCCACTTTTAACGCAAGAAAAATATCGCCATTTTTAATTTCTTCTTTAGGTAGGACACTTTCAATCAGAAAGAGAACTTTTCTGAAATTATTTTTGACTTTAAATATGTCCTCCTTTATTTAATAAATTTCTTGTTTAATTTGGAGAGTTTATTTGCTGCAGAGAAAATTTGGATTAACGATGAAAAGTTACAATGCTGCTAAGTAAAATTTAATTAAGTTATGTGGTAGTGTAGTCATGTGGTTAGTCAAATTCCCCTTCCCCTTCACTCCACGTCATCTCCTGCACGTCGGCTCGAGCCTCGAAAAAGAATATTTGAGTATTATGGTCCTGCAACATAACCATTGCACCTCCGGCAAGCATTCTTCCTGTAAATCGATCGCAATTAACCATATAATTTCGATTATTTATTGTGTGAAGACAAACAGGCTATTATATTTTGTTATATTGCTTATCTTTAGCCACTGCGCGTGCAATTGAAGAAAATTTAAACCAATAAAATAATGAACCAAATTTTATTCACACCAATACAAGCGCATTTCCCCCGTAGGCATACATTTACAGCCTCATGGACGTCTAAGTACAGAAACATTGTAATACTATCAAATATTAATAAATTGTGGTCATCAAAATATATCTTTCTTCTGTCGTCCGTATCACATTTGTTGTTGACGTCTATTTTGTAGAGTATTCATTGTTGGCGCTACAGTTTCTTCGTTTTGGCATCCGACAAATCTTCCCGCAGTCATATTCCAAATGAAACGAGCGCGATATTCTTTTTTCAGTAGATAGAGAAAGAAGTTGATCAGTGAGCTTGTAAAGAACACGATGCCGATGTTGCACTCACCACCGTTCGGGAAAACAAACAAGCCGAGCCCGCCTGCCCAGAACAGCAACTGTGGCAGTGTGGCCAAGATAACGGAGAAGGCGGAGACGGCTAGGAAGAAGTTTATACGGAACTCTTGCATATGGTTCACTTTGGAGGTTCCATATTTGTATGTGCTCAAAGCCAAGCAAAGGATGTCAAGGATACAATATAAACTTTAGAAATAATGGTAAGAGACGCAAGGAATCAGTTTCATAATACTATTGCAATTGCAAAAATTCCAAACGCGGTTATTTCTGATTATTTTTTTGCTTGCTGTCCAATCACTGCGTTTGCAATTCTACAATTTTGCTCTTTTACAATTGAAAAACATTTTTGCAATCAACGGCCAAAGACGGTCCTGTGTTTCGCAGCAGTTATGCTTGGTATAACTCAGAGGCGTTCTAGGATAAATTTAATGAAACTAAATTAAATGTTAACGGTAAAAGTGTAATTACATTTCAATATTGCCGTAATACATTTTGCATTACTATCGCACACTTTGTGATGTATTGTGTAATGACTATGTAGAACTGCTATAATATTGTTACATATCATAACCACATAAATTTGATGAAATTTGCCCCCAAGGCTTATATCGTAAACATTTGCAATTGTGGATTTTAATTGCAAGCGCATTTTGCAGTTAGTAGTTTCCTAAAGCATCAGTATCTGCAGGCCTTGCAAACTGCATTTTCATCGACAGTTCGTCAAAATGCAATTACTTAATTCCTAATGTTCTTCGAATATCTGAATCGACTTATCAGGTAGTGTTTTTGAGAAATGTGGCTTACAATAGAATATTGAATATGAACTTTTCGTGGGGTTTGTCTGATGCAAAAATTGAGTTTGTATTTTCTGCTGCAAAAGTTTTTGTGCAGAGTTCTTTGCTCGAAACTATCGAAAAACAAGCTTTTAGTGAACAAGGAAGCTCGCATTAGGCGCAACCTGTTTTGCTGAGCAAAGATTATATACACTGATAAACGCGTGAAAGGTTCAACCATATTAAGCTGACCAAAGTTTGAGCTCAAAACTCAAGTTTACTTCAAAATTCAAAATTCAATGTCCATCAGTCTGCGTATAAAGCGGGGAGCGCAAACCAAAAAGACAATCGCAGTCCCAGTCAAGCTCTGCATCGGTCCTTCATCACCAAAGTCTCGTAATGGGTCCGTCCTTTCTTCTTGTTTTTTTCGCATGCATCGCCTATTATATCTATCGCTTTTACAAGAAGGTTGCAAAGTACCCGCCCGGCCCACGACCCCTGCCACTTATCGGCAATATTCATCAGCTCGAACTGAGCAATACGCATAAATGGTTTGAAAAGTTGTCGCAAGTTTATGGGCCTGTTTTCACTGTATTTCTGCCACGCCCAACTGTCATCATAACGGGACTTCCCGAAATGAAAGAAGCTTTGATCAAAAAAGGTAACAGAACAATAAATTATTGAAAAACCATTGCAGCAAACGAGTACAGTAGGCGTGAAAGAGTACTATCTCTTAATTGGGCTAAAATTTTCACATTCTTTAAGTTGGCTTAGCATGCGAAGCATAGGAAATTTTTGTCAAGAAAAATCATTAATTTGATGTTGCTTTAGTGGAAATTGACGCTCAAATGCGCGAACATTGGTCTGAGGGGGCGTTGACACTAATAATTAATTCAGAAAAATGCTGTTACTGGCAAGGATTCTTAAAATGTGGATGCCGAAGTGCAGTTCCGTGAAAAATCACCAAGTTATTTGAAGAATGATTGAATTGTACGGTAGCCCTTATGCACACAGTTCATCGTTCGGCATGTTAAAAGTCAGGCAGCCAATTGTTTTCAGGCGACATCTTCGCCGGCAGAGCCCAAAGCCCTGTCGAGGGTCTATTTCAAACAATGGACAATGGTGGAGTGATCTTTGCGGAAAAAGAGCCATGGAAAGAGCAGCGGCGCTTTGCTATGCACACGCTACGCAACTTTGGTATGGGCAGAAACTGCATGGAAGAGAAGATCCTTAACGTTGTCTCTACTATGGTGGCGCAGGTAAAAGAGGGCACATTAAGTACTTTGTTATTGACATTGATCGATCACTTTTACTTACTGCCCTAATGCACGCGCAAACCATCCGGTTCTGCTATCGACTTTATGATCGGGCTTAGAAAAAGGGCGAATTTCGTTAAATGTCACTTTGTGCGACTGTAACTGTCATTTTCACTATTAGACGCTACTTTACTTTGCTCCTGGATGCGTCGAGAATGCATCCGAGTGGAATAATAGAATCAACAAATTTAGATTGATATCATAAAGAGTACAAAACGCAAGTGAAGCGGGCAGTGCTAAGGCAATAAGATAACCGAAAGTTTAAAGGCTGCAAGAAAAATATAAACAAGAGTGCTTTCATCTCACCCAAAGGGAGTACGCGTTTTAATAAAACGCAAATATGATTAAAATTGAAAATTCATCTTCAGTTCTTGTTTCATTGCATTGGTAATATACTAAGAAATTAACCTTTCATTTTTTGTGACGAAAAAACTTTCATGGGTCGTATTTTACCTCTAAATTAACTGTTTTCATGGCGACGATCAGGTCTCAAGCAAAAGTTCGATTTCAACGAAATCTTTGGCTTTTCGTCTCTTTTGTTAAATCGACGCAAACGATGTTGACCTGTCCCCCATAACGATATCATAGCGTTAAGTTGAAATCTAATCTTATCGAAGTGACACCCGCTTGAATAAGAAAGAAGAAATTCAATATGATTGCAGGTGAATGAACTGGCGAAAGAGCCGGCGACCGACATGAACTGGCCGATTCAGCTCTGCGTGGGCAACATCATCAACGAGCTGCTCCTTGACTATCACTTCGAGGCCGACGATTGTGCCAAATTCGTTGAATTTAAAAACAATCTGGAGCGCGTCTTCCATCTGACGCGCAACCGCACCTCTGTGCTGCTAGTCCAAGCTTATCCCTGGTTCATCAACTTACCAATAGTTGGTCATTACGGCTACTGGGATTTGCGCAAAGATGTCCTGGTCATCCTTGACTTCCTGCGAGATGAAATCAACGCGAACAAGAAGACAATCGACTATAATGCTGAGCAGACCTGCTTCGTCAACGCTTATCTTCAAGAGATGAAGAAGAAGGAAGAAAAGGGTGACATGGGATCGTTCTCGTAAGTGTGTATATTATTGACCAGAATACATACAAAGTATATACAATTATCATGGTTATCGTAGTAACTGTCGTGTCCAACGCAACATTTCGTATTCAACAATGATTTATCTCGCAAAGAGCAGACTTTTTGCAGCGAGTTGCAACTGGCTAACGTACTGATGGACTTTTGGGTGGCGGGAATGGAGACAACAGCGACAACGCTTCGATGGGCGGTCATTCTACTTGCTGCTCATCCTGATATTCAGACGAAACTCCAGGCGGAGATTGACGCGGTCATTGGCAAGGATCGTCTGCCGTCCATGAGCGATAAGCCCAATCTGCCCTACACTTCCGCAGTTGTCATGGAACTGCAGCGTAAATCAAATATCGTCACATTAAATGTTCCACACAAGACGACGCAAGATACCGATATTGGCGGTCAGTTGTGTGACTAATCACAGTTTTTTAGCCAAAGTGTCTTATGCTTCACTGATAAAGTCCGGCTCGGGCCTAGTTTGAGCCCGCTTGGTTCGGTGAAATGGAGTAGAATAAGTTTAATTACGATCCCATATCTCTTTTTAATGTTGAAACGTGTTTCATAGAAAAAGTTGAGAGCTAGAGATTTATCAACTGCTGAGAAATGAGATCTCATCATCCCTTAAAACTGCGTGAAACCGACAATAGAAAAACTGTTGATCTCTTAGTTCTCGATGTTCAACAGTTTGACATAAATGACTGGTTGCTGTAGCCGCATTAATTAAGAAAGTAAAAATTATTCTGTTTTTAGGTCTGTTCATCCCAAAAGACTGCACGATCCTCCCACAAGTGTCGACGGTCCTGGACAATCCCGATGTGTACGTGAACCCGGAGCGATTTGACCCGGAGCGATTCTTGGAGGCGGACGGGAAGACGTTTAACAAGACGGCCGTCGACTATCTTGTGCCGTTCAGCCTTGGCAAGCGTCAGTGCGCGGGCGAGTCTCTCGCTCGTATGGAGCTCTTCCTCATTCTGGTCGTCCTCATGCAGCACTACTCCTTCGTTGTCCCTGAAAATGGATCTCTGCCCGACCTGACGCCCATTTACGGAATCACACAAGTGCCCCATGCCTACGAATGCAAAGTTCAGCTTCGTTCTTGAGTATTATATATATGTTAGGAAGAGAACGGCTTTGCCAGAATATCGTATTCTTCATGTGTCTTGTTATTTCCTAACGCAGCATGCTGCAGCGAACGTGCTGAGTTTCGTTTTCCGCACTAATAGCGCTACCATGTCACCTGTAGCCCTTTGTTACTGATTAAAAACTTATGCCTGTATATAGACGATATAGAAGTTCAAATGGATGTACGTAAACATTTTATCACTGGGTAACTGTCCATTGAATCGGTATTTACGTGTTAAAGTGTTTGATAAAATATGTACCCTTCCATGTATTCTTATTCAAATTTTGGTAACAAAAACCATTAGTGGTTGTGTGGTTGTTATCAAACTTTGATTTGGATTGTGTTCCAATCACTTCTCAATAAAAGCAGTCGAATTTACTGTGCTGTAATCTTTATTGATGATGAACCAAATACTGCACAAGCGTCACAATTAACATTATTAACAAACGTCACAATTATAAAACAGAAAGGTGAACGATTTTTCGTCGCAGCCGGCTCTTAGCCGTTAATCACCGCGTCGAGTAGTGGAGAAAGTAATCAACTACGTTATCCACGCCCACTCCTGCGGAGGCGCAGTTCGTACGTCAATTTAAAGAGTCAGAACACCAGTAAGATTATCGTAACAGCAATAGTGCTTTATTTTTCGTATGCGCGCATTTCCTCATAAATGCAATAAAATTTGCATAAAATCACAGTGGGACCCCAACATTTGACTCAGTCTGCGTTTATGTCGCGGACAGTTCTCAGTTTCAAGATTTGTTATTGATTAAGGTCTGATTGCGTCTTCTCTTCCTTCGCTTTGTTATTAGCACTTGTAATCCCCGTATCTCCCGCCTTATAAATTAGTCAACTACATTCAAAACCAGTGAGGTTAATTAGCAAAACATCAATGACGTTAGCTGCGGATTGTAGCTAGGGTGCGATGATGCGGATTTATTTATTTGTAAAGGATACTTGCCAAGGAACTAATTGAACTGAAGCAAGTACAGCGAATTAGGACGTGACGTTCATCAAATTCTGGAAACATCCATTATCTAGGCGCTCTTTGTACAAGGTCGACATCTTTTCGGAAGCAGGGTATTGTTACCAAAGTATCTCTCATGTGAAGAGCGGCCTTTTGCAAAATTCCAGGCTTCGAAAAAGCTTCAGCCCCTATTCTTCTGTCGTTCGAGCTTTGCACCTCAGTCCTATATCTCAATGTCTTCATTACTTGTCGAATAAGCTGCTGTTAAAGTCAGTGGAAAAGTTTTTGAAGAAATAAAAGCTGAAGACGAAGAAGAGAAGAAAACAACCAGTTGTTGCAAAGCAGCGAGCAACACATGGAGATGAATGCTTCGATCAATGTAACATCTACACCCGCTCCTTCTCTCGCCAACCCATACATAACTCAAACCATACTGGCTTGCGAAGGATTAGGTAATCTCCTGTTTTCTCTTAACGTTCTAGGATATTTCTTGCAGAAAGCCCCGCTCCAATGTATTTCATGACATGCCTCTAAACTTCAATCGTTTCCTACTAGGAGGACTATTTAAATGAAAACCGAATTTAGTTGTAAGTAAAGAAGAAAATTAAGTACAGCTTAAACAGAAACGTAAGTATAGGCAAAAAACCCTGCTTTTAATACCCACTATTTTCGAGATATCCATTAAATCCTTTATTACAAATACTAAGCTCTGCCTCAAACAACCGACGCCATAAAATTATAGAGGAACTAACGCTCAACACGGAGTTGGCCGACATACACCATTTTCGCTTTTATAAGAAAACTTTCCTAATCGAACAGGAAATAATCCTGTTCGATAATTTATATCGATTTGACATGAAAAATATCTTAATTGATTGCAAAAAGTTTCTTGTTAAAGTGATTTTGTTTTTCAGTAATGCTCTGCAGCAATGGTCTCCTGCTGCTCACTATTGTTCTCTCAAAATCACTTCGAGGACGAAAAGAAATGACTTTTATCGCTGGGTTAGCAGCTGTTGATTTCTTCTTCGGAATCGGGGCTCTTCTTGACGGAATTTATCGATTGGTAATAGTAAGTTTGAGGCTGGAGGGTGATATATTTACGCCCTTGGAGTGTGCTACACGTTCACCTTACCTTATGATGCATAGTGGCATTCAGCTTTCAGCTGTCATGAGCATTGTTATCAGCATAGACCGTCTAATTGCTGTATCTTGGCCTGGGAAATATCTGACTTTAGGACAAGGCTATGCTAAGACGGTTCTAGCTGCTGTAGCGATATACTGGATTATAGAATGTCTAATAGCGGCCATATATTTTTATTTTGACTCAGCTTCGCCTGTAACCCGGCTGTGCGCTTATCCTCTTACTGGGTGGTACGCTCGCTATTGGTATTCGTCTATTGTTGTCCTGGGCTGTCTTAGTATTGTTATTTACCTTCGTATCTTTTATGTATTCAAACGCAGATCGCAATCGATATTGCCTAGCAATTTGACAATTGCGTACGATCACACAGCGAGTTTGCAAAATCGCCTTACAATTACCATTGGAATTATCGCCTTTTCTACCTTCATACTACTTATCTTGCCTTATTTGTTTATTACTGTGTATGCCTGGATTGGCAAAAAGCCACCATATTTATTGCTGTTAAATGATATAGCGAGACTGAGTCCAATTGTGAATGTTGTAATTTATGTTTATCGTCAAAGAGATATTCGCGTTGGTATGCACAGAATCATAACTTTGCAAACTAGTACTCAATTTTAAGCGATTTATCTTGTGCGTCACCGTGGTCAAACATTTCTTGAAAGGGGAATCAATCAATCGTCGCATTGAAAAAGAGAAATATAAACCAGTGGCAGGCATTTATTTTCATCAGTCAAGCTTTACACTGGCAAAATGAATAAAGGGAGTGATGTTCGTATGATAGCGAATGCTTGTTACAATGAACACTTTTGTACTGCAATCTAGAAATTTGCGTAGAAATGTGCGACAGTGTGCATAAATCGATTTCATGATATAAGGTGGTTAAGCAAATAAAACATTTTCCCTATTAATAGCTTGTCTTATTTTAAGAACACGATAAGTTCAAACATCGCGTGAAAAATTGATGTAGAGAGCACGAAATATACCTTTGCTGAATCAAAGAATGATCGAAAAGTTGATTACTATCATCAATCAAGGAATATTTATGGAGACTAAATAATAAAATAGCGTTTCTAACGTGGACCAAGCTAAAAGATCTGATCGATCCGCATACATGAATTTAATATCATGGTTGAGTGCAAGAAAAACGGTTATATTCTATTTTGAGCTGGCCAGAACGAGTCGGGCTTAGGACTAGTAGGAACATGGCCACATCGGTGAAATTTAGCAAAATTCGGCGCATTAATAAAGGATTAATCTGTTTTTAGGTCTATTCATCCCAAAAGAATGCACGATCCTCCCACAACTGTCGACGGTCCTGGACAATCCCGAAGTGTACGTGAACCCGGAGCGCTTTGACCAGGAGCGATTCCTGGAGGCGGACGGAAGACGTTTCGCTTTTTGCACTAAGAGTGCTATCATGTCGCATGTAGCTCTTCGTTACAGATTAAGAAAGTTTGTTTGTATACTGACGATAATTTCAAGTGGATGTACGTAAATATTTGATCCCTCGGTAACTGTCCAGTGAATAGGCGCCCTAGATTTAAAGTGCAGTATTATGCTTCAAGCGCTTGTAATAATATGTATCCTTCCATGTATCAATTTTCAAAGCGTTTGCAACGAAGACCATTTGTGACTGTTTGCGAATTTTGATTCCCAGTATGTTCCATCGATTTTCAGTAAGAGCGATCAAACTTACTGAATGTGGTCAAGAAAAGTGAAAGTAACTTGTGCTAAGGACGCATCAACAAAGAGAGTACAGGACTTTGCAATGCAGTTTGTTTATTGGACTTCAGCAAAATATCAACTAAATACAATGCGATACGCATCCTTACAATTAATGTCAACACTAATAACTACCAAACCCCATCCACCACAGTTACTGAACGAGCACCGCTGAAGTCATCAGTCTTATGTACTGGAGCAATCATAATCATTTTTTATCGGTGAGTCGGCTGATGAAGCCGTCAAGCATACGATCGTCCTGCATGCCGACGAACTTTTCCTTTGACTGGCCATTTTTAAACGCGATTACCGTAGGCACTACTTGCACCTAAATATGTGTTTTCATCAACGATAATAGAACAGTCAAAATCTTTGTTATGAGAGATCACTTCTATTATTGAATTTATATAATATCAAAGGAGAACAACAGTGCGAAAATCGCCATCTCTTTCATTCGCGCGTTAAGACAAAGCTCTCGCATGAATCAGGGCATAATGAAACTGCAAAATAATAGCGTAAGAAAAACAACGAAAAACCAAGCAGCGATTTTTCACTACCGTACCCCATAGTGAATAGCCAAATCTGCGCATGAGTCGATGTCGACTTTGGCCAGCAGAACGCTTCCCTTTTTGCTTGCTACCATCGATTCCAGTCGCGGCCCCAGCGCCTTACATGGTCCACACCATCTAGAAAGGGAAATATTGAAATATAAATAACCAAAGCCTCCTCTCGCGCTGCGTTATTATTCCTGTTATTTCTGATTTGCCTACCTTTTACCCGATCGACTATTGTCACGTTTTACCGGTTGTTGATAGCTTCATCGGCCATTATCGATTACCACCAATCATCGACAATGACCGTTTACTCACAGCTTTATCGATGTTACTATCAACAGTTTTACCGACACTAACGTAGTCGAGCTAAAGAGTGACTGGTACGCGAAGGCTACCGTAATCGAAGGCGCGTGATTTGAACTATATTACATAAGAGTTTGTAGCCATAACAATGCCGTACACTGCTATTTGAATGCAAGCATTGTAATCAGGCGAGAATCGCTTAAGGACCAATCTCGTACCAGTCGCCCTTTAGGCCGACTAACAATAACGATACCGGAGTTTCTCGAAAATAAGCCCCGGGCTTATTTTCGAGAAATGTAGAAATTGCAGTATTTTGCCCTCCAATTCATGAAAATAGCATTTACACATAATTTATGAACATATTGTCCAAAAAGTAAACCTAACGCACTCAATAATACAGTAGAGCAGATAAACGCAACCAATTTCGACTTTTCACCGCGTGTTTTGCGAAAATTTAATTGCGAAATCGTGTCGTACTGTGATATAACATGCATGTTTTTTGACGCGGTCGGAAAAATTTTTGAGCGGAAAATAAGCCCGGAGGGTATTTTCGAGAAGGCTTTCGAAAATAAGCCCGGGGGGGGGCTTAATTTCGGGAGGGCTTATTTTCGAGAAAACCCGGTAAATTTCCAAAGGAGACCCATTGCTCACGCGCACATCAGTAACAGAAACGAAATCCGTACTCGGCGTGAAAGTCAACGATGACGGGCTTGTCAGATTTGATGACAAGCTTGTCAAACTCCTCCTGCGATTGAACACTGAACACGGGTCCGACCGACTTCTTATCAGCAAACTGGCGCTTGCTGATTGACTTGGCCATCAGGTTATTGCTGCGAGACACGCTGAAATTCTTCAATATAAATGCGCTCCTAACGTTTATTGCTGATAGATAGCTTCATGGAATGACCGCCAGTGTTACAACTGAGTTTCTTAAAATTTAATTACTTAATTAATTAAGACCAAATTTCTTAAATAACTCAGTTATATAGTGCAGTGGAATTCGCTTATATCGGTCACCAGGGGACCGGCATATTTTGACCGGTTTAAGTGAAATACCGGTATAACCTAAGTTATTTGTATGGGAAAATACGCTTTGAAACTGAAACTCTTGACCAATATGAAGGAAGTACCATTATAACCGACCCCATTATAAACAAATTTTACTGTAACACAATTCTGTCTCCGGATTTCGGAGAGAAGCACATCTCCTTATGACAAGCGCCTAACGCCAGTAGATTAATTTACCATCCACGTGAGACTTTCAACATACGCGATGCCTAATTAGAGCAAACTGGTATATTTTATACGGTAATATACGATAGATGGCAAAATGACGTACGGTGTTAGCCGCTTATCTCATTTTCAGAAAATTTTTGACGTGACAGCATTGATAACGGTATGAATATATTCGCGTTGGCGCCTATCTGGGTATGAACATTCCAATAAATAACGCGCGGAATGAAATATTGACGAGGAATTAAAGACTGACGTCGTTTTCGGCAGCAATACGTTCGCCGCACTGGCCAGACCATGATTGAGGACCGAAGATCCGGGTCTAGCTAATGAGTTGGAGGCGATACGAAGCAACGGTCGAACACGAAGCATTCTTTCTTGATTTACGCTGTAAATACGTTTTGAAACAGTGGAGCAAGATCTTGTTAGTATAACAATGGGCTTGAATGAGATTGAAGATTTTCAGGCAACTAATCTGCGAAAAACATTTTAATTGCAATAGAGAAAAAACGCAGCTGTGTTCCTGATTGATTCTTGTGTTTAGCTACAGCGGTTTATAATTAGCTGCTGTCATTTGCTATGTTCTCAATGGGTATCGCATCATATTCTTTTGCGTTTTACGTAGAACGTCAAATATAGCTTGTTTAATTTTCTCATTCAAAAGTCCCGCATTTATCTACAGAGCCTAAATTATGATCAACAAAAACATAACATACGTTCGTAAATAACATTGTTCTATACTCCAAAAAGTAATAATATTTTATAAGACTGCTATGCTTGGATGGACAAAGATGAATGCAAAACTTGATTCTTTGAACAATTTTGCACGCGAGTTATATAGACGATGCAATCGAAGGGGTTGAAAACCCCATTATGAAATGTACATTGTCATACTCAAACATATCCTTTGAAAAATCCTTTATAATCTGAACTGTAGTAACATGAACACGTAAGCTAAAGACAATAAGCGCAAAATGCACTCTCACATCAAAAGTCACTATTGTTCCCGCTATTTGACACGCTTTCATTCAATATCCAACCGCACCAAAAGACAACAACACTCACAGCTTTGAAATGGCTGCATTGTACTGTTGATGTTGTTCAAATGCAGTGCAAAAATAGCAAACAGCATACTAAGTATAAGAGCACGGCAAGCCTAATAGGTATAGCAATTAGTATTCGGCAATACACAAAAGCTGAAAGAGTTCACAAGCACTAAGGATGCATTTCAGACATCGGCCTTATACCAGCAAGACCGTCGCGGGTACTTCAAACATTCTTTCAAGCAAGAAAAAGACAAATAGCTGACCGGTAGTGCAATCGTTTCATAAATAATTTTTACTATCAAAAGAATGCTTGATTAAATAAGTCCATTTTCGTAGATTATAAATTTATTTCACGATATAGTTAAATGTCCATTATTAAGCATATCGCCAATTACAAACCTTAGGAAACGATGCAGTACCGTTCGCATGAAAAGAAGTGAGTATTAAAGTATTCGACTAATCCAAAACAAACGCCTATAAGGCGGAATGAAGTGAGAACTGGCGTTCACAAAGCAGCGGCCTAAATATTTCTCGGCGAGTAATGCTGCATATAAATATTCAAATGAATACTGTATGTTACGCGTTACGACACCCGGCGACCACTTAACCCCCACGCATTGTGCAGCCCGGTTCAGAAGATTAAAGTAGGTTGACAAAAACACGACTGAATGGGGATAATACAATGTGAGCAATGCAAAGAGTCGATCAAGAAAGAGCGGCATTTCCTGTTGGAATTGACCACAAAATCTGATTCGTCGTAGAAAATATATGTCCGTAAAAGGATAGAGTTTGCAAGCAAGTAGCATGAAAAAGCAAACGATCGCTTGATTACAACATTGCAAAAGTCATGCCCAAAGTTCAACGCGCTTCTCTTTGGATGCGCTCATGTTCGATCTTCAAATGCTTAAGAAGCATACAGTATTTTTTCTTTTTCCCAATCAGCATACTCGCAACTTTTCGATCAGTCAAAGGAAGCCCGTGATTGAATTTGGCTTTAAAAAATCGATAGTGAATGAGAGTTTACTATTTTTGAACGCCAACATCAAAAATGTCTTATGACTTTGAGGAGAGAGTGGGTCTCCCAACGAAAAAGAGATGTATCTTCGCAAACTAATGAACTTTGTACTGTAAATCGGCTTCTCAAAGAAAAGTTGCGAGTATATGCGATCCTCAAAAGTACACAAATGCACAGGCGAAAATAGCGCCTCAATGTCGACCCATAAACGACGATACGTAATCCATCTCACAGACAGTCATTTTGCAGAAGCCAGAAATCGCCGTTTGAGACAGCCAACATTTTGCAGGGTAGAGGGTAGAAACAGCCAACTTTGCCTAAATTAATTGCAGAGGAGAAGAGCGAGAGAGAGAGAGAGACGATTTTCGTTGAAAGTCGTTCATTTATGACCGTTGGTCACTGCGCCGTTCTCGATCGATTTGCTCTCCTCTTCCTTCTTCTTCTTCTGCAGCGCGACGTAGCAGGCGTGCTCCTTTGCTTCCTTCTTCTTATTCCGCACCTCGTACTCCAGCCTGCAATGGTTACCTCGTACATGAATGGTTTAGCGATCACAAATAACTTAGAGATTTAAAAAATGACGATAATAAAAAACTTGGTAACTGTAAGGAATTATCTTGATTAATTACCTCACCCATAAAAGGTGCAAGAAACTAATACAGTCAAAACCGGATAAGCGGACAAACCGGATAAGCGGACATTTTTCTCTTGCCGGGTCAATGTCCGCTTATCCGATTTTGACTGTACTATTTAGTGATTGTAAAGAATTTCGCGATTGCGAAGAAGAACAAAAGCAAAAAACTTAAAACAAAAAACCTAAAATCTAAAAAAAATCGACGAACCTATGCTCGATGATGCGTTCGATAATGCGCATAGTCGTCATATCGTTGCCGGATGAGATCTGCTCGAATTTTCCCATCTGCTTCGGGACGGCGTACGGGTCGAGCCCGGTGTCGGGATCGACCGGCGCCTCGCTGACCATCCCGTTGACCACCACGTCCACCTTGAAGTGGTTCATCAGCTCGGCCGTCACCGAAAACGGCGCCCCGATCACCACCTCCGACACCGGCTGAAATATTCAATTTAAAGCTGTCAAGTATCGAAACGATAGAAATAATCAGATACTGTATTTACGGAAATAGTGGCACTGTGCTACTATTGTTTCAATCCCCTCAGATCGTGAAATCTTAAAACTTTATCCGCTCATAACACTATTTTTTCCATCTCTTGCTCAACATATTTTATCACCATTAGGACATGGAAAATGGTGGTATTTCTATGAATTATATAGCATCGTATTGATAATCTCCAAGATAGAGCTGTAAAAAATAGTGGCACATGTGCTACTATTTCCACGTGTGCTACTATTTTAGCGTGTGCCACTATTTCCGTAAATACGGTATATATTATATGGAAGCTATGATATTGAATATTTTTTGAATATACTCGTTATCGTTCATAATTGTAAAGCGGGGAAGGGGCACTTTGATCGGTATAGGCGAAATATTGGTTAAAGTGCGATTGGGACGAGCAAACTGCCATTATGAGCGAAATCGCTGTAAACCATATCTACCGCATACAAACCCATCTTGAACGGACGCGTGTTCAACCAAAGCAGCCGCCAACCTTATAAGCCAGCACGCTCAGGACGCGTTCGTGGAGCGTCATAATGGGCAGATTGCGTCCCTTGTACTGGTTGACGACCTGATCGTTGTAAATGCCGACGATTAGGTAGTCGCCCAATTTGGCTGCTTCCTCCAGGAAGCAAAGATGGCCGATGTGGAAGAGATCGAAGGCGCCGCACGCGTAGACGATCCGGTCGCCTGGCTTCGGTGCTCGCCCTTCCGCGAACTGAAATTACGAGAATAATACAGTACGATAACGGTACCTTAATATCGAATAAAAATGATACGGTATGTTACCCCTTAAATGTTAAGAGAACGATACGATATGACACCCCTAAAAGGTTACAAAAGCCATATGGTATTATATCCCTTATCTGTTACGAGAATGATATAATATGATACATATAATATGTTACATGATAACGGTATGATAACCCTAACAGCTTTTGTTTTTTATCATTTTTCACAACATGCTACAGTATCGAGCGGGAGAAGAGAGAGCGCATCTTTACCTGCATGATCGTCTGCGTAGTCGGCAAGAAGTGCGATACGCGCGTCCACGGGCTCGCCGCCTCACCGTCCTGAAAAATGTTCCATTAAGGATTGGAAAATGTCCTTATTAAAGTTAAAATATTACAAAAAATCTTCGATTCGATTCGACTCAAGCAAATTTTACATTAAAACTTTTTCAAAATTATTGTATTTCAATTAAAATTTTAAATCGACATACCGTGCTGAGAGTGCGGGCGCGTTCGTGGTGGTCCGAGTGAAGGTCGCCGTTCTGCGAATGATGCGTCTTTGTCAGCAGCAACATACGACCCACCAAATCCTGTAAGACGTCGAATGTGAAACAGTTTGCTTTTATTAAAACTTGCATTACATTTATATCAATAAAACTGATCACATAGATCAAGATAAATATTGTCATTGCGTTGAGAAAGGATCTTATGGCCGTTTTATGAGGAAGTACAGGCAGCGAAATATTCAGTCCCGCAATGGTAAAGATTCACGCTCGAAATATCACAAATTTCAATGTCACAAAGCTTTAAAACGTTTGGGAGAACATCGAGTACAAGGGATGTTGTTCTTAATTATCATTGTGATTTGATAATTTTCGATGTATAAGCATAAAGTAATGTGATGCGACTTCATATCATATTCGAATCAAGTTTAATTGAAAAATCATGGCCTGTCCTAACGTAATAATGTTGATCCCACTATGATATATACGCAATTACTGCATGAAGAAATTAATATTACTGTGTTGCTTTTGTCGAATTGTAACTGAAATAGAAACTCTGAATATATGATCATTTTAAAAGTGTACCGTGGTAGACACGCCGGCCGTTCGTTGGCACTCCTTATAGCGACCCTCGCGTTTCACTTCTTCGTAGGTGTCTTTGCCGTCAGCGGTTAAAGTTATGTCGTCTGCAATACAAAGATATTGGGTAGTCCTTAAATCGTCTTTATCGTCAACATATATGTTCGATCAGTAACAAGATATCTTACCAAGTACAGTAACAAAGATGAGCTCATTTTTGGGTGTTTGCACACCGTTCTTTACCAAGAATAATAGTCATTTCTTAGTGTTTACAATTGTAAATTGAAAGAAAGAAACGCTATCGACATTCGAAGCAATTTATCTAATTTGATCTAAGATTTTGTGTTATTGATCGACAGATTTTGGCTATACATGCGTCATTTGAGTTAACCACTTACAAAAAAGAATAGTCAAATAAGTTTACAATATTAGCGTTAAGTGGATACAGCCGAAACGTCATAGAAACTGCGCCACTGAGAACATGCTAATCTCAGTCTCATTAAGAAGCAGTGCTTACCTCCGTGAACGCAAAAGTCGCAGTCGTATTTGTTCAAAGTCTGCACCGTAGTCTCGTAGGGTGCCCCTTCGATTACCTGAAGAGTTATCTCGTAGATCGCAGATCAAAATATAAATCAATAGGCAACATATTGAAAAACATTTTGGGATTTTATATTTACAGAATTTTCATAAACTGTTCCCTGATCGTTTAGAAAAATTTGAGCAAAACAAACTCTACCTCATCGACCCACTTGATACCTTTAACCATGCGATAGCGTTCTTCCTCAGTGAAGACGGGCGGGCCCTTGTGGACGGTAATCTCGTCGTCCGTATGCACACCGACCACCAAATAGCTGCCAAATGCCTTCGCCTGGCGTAGCTGGTTCGCATGCCCGAAGTGGACCATGTCGTAGCTATGAATAAATTACAATTTGACACAGTGATTCGAAACTGATGAACCAGTTCAAAATAATACTTGAACTTGTCAACTAATTCAAAGTGCAACAAATAATGGAAGGCTGAGCTGCGAAATTAGCAGCGATTTGAATGATTCAGTCATCACTTTTATTTTTAATGAAGAAAATTTTCGAGTAGTAAATAGAGGTCAGATAACATGTCCACTTTAATATTGACGCTTTTCAAATCAACACAGGTCCTTCTCAGGTTTGAAAAATTGGGTTTTCCAAGTCATTAATATGAAAAATGTCCAATGTGATTCTAAAAGTGCCCTCATTAAAGTGAAGTTTTATAAATAATACATAGTGCGGTTCTAGTCATTTTTGCAGTAAGCTAAGACAGAGCTCATAAGCTGAAGTGAAATAGCGCGGAGAAGTAACAGCCACTAACCATCCGTCGCACCAGACACGGGTCTTCCGTGTCTTCTTCGAATCGATCGAGTGCCCATTTGATTCAGCCGAGTGTCCATTTGATTCAGCCATTTTAAAAGCAGATAAAACTCTTGATCAACAGCACTGGAGCTGATAAAAACGTCTGAAACAGGTTGCATTATTCATCTATCAGAAGCGAATTTCTGACGCGACGATTTTCTAGCTCACGCGCGCGGAACCGTTTACTCAGAGAGAGCACCAATCACTATGGCTATGAAGTCGTTTAAATGAAAATTGTACGAGGTTGGTCGATTTTAATGTAGCCGGAAGCGTAATTGATGGAACAAAGGGAGCCATTCATTACTCGTTCAGCTGTTGTTTTGCCGTTTATTGCGCGCGTATTCGAACAACTAATCATCAACGCTAGAAGTTCGAACCGATTTTTTAAAATATATCTCGCGACGCTCGCTATCTCTCTTAGCCTAAACTGAAAGATAAGAAGAAGCGCTTTTAAAAGAGATACACGCTACGGAAAACCCTCTTGCAGAATGAAAACCCAACCAAAATCGCCTCAGACCTTCACGCGTCATTGCGCTCAAAGAACGTGCACTCTTATCAACTACTTCCTACCGCAGCCTAATATACTAACTGTAGTTTGAAACATTCTCACCGCACAGTACAAAGCGTCACATACCACCGCAGATAATCATCAACGGTACTTGCTCCCCGTGGAGCGAGCGGGACGTTCGCGCCCAGATGACACACCATAAACACGTTTTGTAGGACAAAGTTTACTAATTCCGTCAGTCAGCGGTGGCAGGCATTCCGACAGAGAAAAAACCATGGAAACTTTGTCCACTTTCCATTGCTTAAAAGTCTCAAGTACTGAAGACTCGTCGTCTTTACTGATGTATAGACTTTGGCTGCGCTTTGCGAAATTACTAAGCATAAGCCTAAGCCTAAGACACTTAGGACCCGAAATAGGATCGAAAATGAAAAATAATTCTTCAGTCTATTACTAAGAGATGCGTGCTAGTTCAAAAGAAATTTTGCCAACTGGCTTCATTACTCGCAAACGTCGCATTAAAATATTTCTTCGCACAAACTTTTTTGTCGTTAGAATATAGCTTGAAATTTCCTTGATTAGTTAAATCCACTATAAACGCGACTTTCGCAAAAAATATGCCAAATTAGCAGAAAGAAGGCAGTTTTCGGCATCAACACGCATCTAGACAGTCAACTGATGAATTCTTTTCCATTTAAGTATCCCCATTGAGAGAAATAACATCAACGCCTCTTCAGCAGGAAGGCAGTGCACCCACAATCGTCAACAAATGTACATTTTCAACAACAAAGCGAATGTGGCGTGATGATAGTCGCCCACGCTGCTGAAACAGCAGGAATGAGTCATATTCTTCTTTATCTTTGATCAGTTGAGATTGGCCTTATCTCGGTCTTCCATATTGTCATAACGCGGTCGTTTCGACGCCAACTCTCCGGCCTGAAAACCGCAGCGTTAGCTTTTATGAAATAACAAAGTGACGATCAGTCTTGTAACTTAACTTAGTAACTAAGCTATTTAACAAACTTATAAATTCAGCTGTAGTTAAGTCAAGACCGGATAAGTGGAAATATTTTGCAAGCCCTAAGTGCACCTTTTGTATTGAATCATACCCGGAGAAGTGAAAAAATTGTCCTTGCCGGGTCGATTTCCACTTATCCAGTTTTGATTGTATTAAATAACTAAGAAAGTAGAATAATTTAGTATCAACTGAGTTATTTTGTTGCGTTTTAGTGAAATTACGAAGTTCTTTTTTTGAAATAAACGAATAACTAAATTTTGAACGAAATTCCGTTGCAACACTGGTGACGATATGAAAAGCGAAGAGCCTGACTACGGCGTGAATAACAAGGAAAAACTGCGCCATGAATGTTTTGGTTCAGGCTTTCTCGCTTTTTTAGGGGGAGATTTTTAGTGCGTTCTCGCTCGCACCTCCCCCCTTTCGTGCCGCTATCTTTCAAAATAACCTTCGTCACTTCAAACGCTCAACGTTCAGCTACTCAAAGCGTTTTAAATTCTCTCAATATACCTAGCACAGGTGGTGTGAGTGAAAAATATCCTACTGAAAAAATCCTTAATATGCTCAAATTGTTCCACGTTTTTTGACTAAAACAGTAAAAATAAAAGCACTAACCGTTCCGTATTCGTAGTAATGAGGTGCTAGTTCGTACAACCATTCCGGTTCGATGACGCTAATATCACGCATAGAATCTTGCATCACTTCGTTAAAGATAATCCTAAATTAGGCATTATAAAGATCCTGAATGATATTCAATGTTCTTAAAACAAAAGTTACAAAGATCCTTAATGATCCTGAATTAAGCTTAACATCAAATTTTTCAATAGTGTACGTTTTGAGCATCATGAAATGCGCAAAGACAGTTTAACTTAACCAATTTTTGATTCTACTTGCTATCGCGTACTTTAGCTAAATTTAATCTCTGTGAGTATTCTCTAGCATTATGCTAAGTACAACTTCGGCTTAAGTACATGCTATAAAACTGGCCTTTAATTTGAGTAAACCTCGGTCTGATGGCTGAAATCTGCTCTTATTCGATCGTCGAACTAACGCTCTCTCCCTATCAGTTGTTCCTCTCCTCAATTGATGGCGTTATCTGTTATTATTCATCTAATCAATGCAAACAGTGACTAAATATCTTAACTACTCCTGATAATAGATAGCTAGCGCCTTTCATATTAAGATTATTATCGCGCTATTGTCCTCGAATAGCCACCGTTATTGGCATCACTCAATGACTATCAATTCTCATCATATAAATAATAAAGAGCGAGCAAAGATTGCCATCAAGTTCGCCAAACTACTCTACACGTGGACTGAAAAAAGGTGGCCCAATTGAGGTGGTTTACACGAGCAAACTACAATTGGAACGAGAAGGGGAGGAAGTTACTCGGCCTTACATAGTGAAAACAACCCCTGGCTTGCCTTAGGCTTCCGCGGTTGGGCGTGTAAGAACACATGTGACGTCACACCCTCGAGTCCCAGCTCATAAACGCGGCAGCGGCAGCAGGCGCGCAATTGCTGACAACAACACAAACAACAACAACAACGCTCCTCCCGAAATAGATCGGGGTCGTACCGCAAACGTCACTGCCTCACGGCTGCCGCTAAAGGCGCCATTACAACTCATGAAATAGCGATTAGCTGCTGTTGCAACCGAAGTAGAGGGAAGGGGAACTGGTAAAAGTGAGGAAGCTTATTTGGAATCCAATCAGTCGGATGAATAGTGCAAAGAGAAAATAAAGCGGAAATTGAACTAGAGGAACGAGCGATTGCTCGGAGCGCAGCAGCATAAGAATGATCACTCGTTGTTACGGTCTAACAGCTACATTAGGGCACTATTATTTAACGCCTTTTACTTTCGATTCGCCTTTGCACTCAGTATACTGCCATCGTAAATTGGATGTAGAGGTGTATGGCAAAAATCGATTACGGAAACGTATTGAGGGATTCACTGCGTCCCCGGTACGGAATTGCCAGCTTGACGAAGAACTATTGGAACAGTGGGTTGTACTACTTCGCATGCGACTCAATTAGCAATTGAAAGAAATATTGATACAAACCATTGAGGATACTCCTTGCGATACATAATCGTCGATCCCTTGTAGATTTTCATCGGATAGTCCTCCTTCACAGTTCGATACGTGCCCGAAAAGTGTAACTTGGCCGCGTGCGAAAAGAAGCCATTCACCAAACATCGACGAATCTTTGCTGTTTCGCCTGAATCAGGATAAATTATGATAACGCGTTATTACTATCTCAGATTCTTATGGATACCCCCTTCCAAAGGCTCCTATATCCATTTAGTAAAATCAAAATATTTCGATCAATATCAAGAAATCTTGCCAGGTGCCATAGTTTACAAAGATGAACTCGCTTTTCGGTGCTTGAACACTATTTTTCACCGAGAATGATAGTCTTTTCTTAGTTTTTACGTGCGTAATGCTTACTTGATAGAAGTAGTACTATGGAATTTCGAAGCAGCCTTATTCAATCTAAAGTATCTTCTTACTGATCCGAAAATTTAGACGATAAAAAGGCCTTTAAAATGCCTTAATTAGCACATTTTCTGGAGTTTTAGTAAAAATAAATGGTCGCGCAAATATAAATATCAAAGATGAACAAAGTAATACATACCGATGAGGCCGCGACATGATTCTATGGGGACTTCGTAGCGTTTGAGGAGTCGCAGTAGTTGAGCGCGAATGTCAGCCGCCCGGCACAGGCCGCGGTAATTGACGAAATGTTCGCCACACCATTTGGACGAAGCGCCGTTCTACAAAAAGTTTATTAGCATCTCTAAATCCTCAATTAAAAGATAAGTTTCGACTAAATGACTCGGCATCTTTTTACTTACAGTATCTCTCATCTTAATTGATCACTTGTGCATTTCATTAGAACGCAAGTTTGACGAAATCAAATGAATGAATGACGAATAATAATAACAGATGGCGTAAATCAACAATTTAATTAAAAAACGTAACCTTACCTGCGTGAAATTTGAGAAAACGTTGAGCATTGTGAGGTGGTCTCCTTCCTCGACGGCGAATTTGCGCTTGGTCACTTCCTGTAAAAAATATTGTATATTAACTGAATTTTATGGGAGCACTTCAGTCAACCGGAGCCGTGAGAGAACTATACCGCAAATTTTTATGAGCTGCGCTTGAAAAACGGACTGCTATATCAGATTTTATATAATTTATCAAAATTCATCCCCTAATCTGCATTTAACACGTAAATTGCTCAATCTCGCGAGTAAACCTTTTCTCTAAGATCTTAAATCGATTACACTAAAACTAATCAGAAAATATTTGACAAAAACGCTTCGTCCATCGCTAACTAGGTCAACATTGGATAAGAATATGCGACCAATGAATGAATTAGAAATAAATTCAATTTGTGATTAGTAAGCAATCTTTACATTCAACAGATCCTCAGGGCAAGTCTTTTACCAGTACATATATCTACCATACTCGCGAGATCTATACACGATGACGCCTAATCAGAGCAAGAAGTTATACTTTGTACGTTGACATATTATAAAAGTCAAATATATTGGTTTGCGGTACTTGTTTTCTCAGGAAAGTAAAAACACGTACCGCTTTGTGGCGCTGCGGCCCAGACGGCGTAATGAAAACATCCTGAATTTGAAGCATCGCGATGATTGTGGCGATTTCGTCGCTGCAGCCAAATTCCGCTGAAAAGAACCATCAATATTTGGATAAATAAAGCTGTCTGTTGGCACATGAACATCCAACCGAGGTTGCGACAGCCACAAAAAGACTACCATTTCAGCATGAAGTAATAGAACAATATTTTCTTAATATTTTGATCAGCTAGAAGACGGCGAAATACAAGATGTAATCGATTAAGATTAACTACTTGAGGCGACGCTTTCGTTGCGAGTCCTACATTGTGTGCTGAATAAGAACCTATTCTTGATAAGTACGTGCAATAAATAGTAAAATGGTGAACCAATATTTTATGCACAGGTCTGCACGATACAGCCGTGTCACTTTTACTCCTAATGATAAAAATATTTGGAACCTCGAGATTAGTTTACGTAGGAACGAGTGAGACAAATAATGTATGCGTCTTTCAAATCAAAAAAGCATATAACCCCAAAAATAAGTCAATCAAAACAACGAAAAGAGCAAAAATTCCTCACCAGAAGTGAGAAGCGTCTTGGCATGCATCGGAGGCAGAGGAAATTCGGCCATCTGCATCCCCAGCGGGTTGGTTAGATGTCCACGGTGGTCGATGCCTCCGAGAGCGTACAACAACTCGAGCCCTTGAATCATCGCGTACGTCGGAGGACGCTGCAAAAATTTATAGTACGTTTTGTTAATATTTTGGATTACTATCCATATGAGTGATCATTTATAGCGTTAGCCAATCACAGAGCGCGCACTATTGTAGGATTTGTCTCACTTTGAGTACGCGCATTCTAGTCAATGGCAGGATTTTAGGTCGTATTTTGTCCCTCGTTCTCTTCGACAGTGCCGCCTACATTTTATTAACCCCTTGCCCCCCCCCTTTATTTGTAATGTTTACCGCTACCGTTCCTAGCCTAAGAGGATATTTGCTTCAACCACTTCTCTTCTCACGAGTAGGATGTAAAACATTGTGCAAATTAAAGAAAAAGCTAAAGAAACACCATAAAACATGAGAGGTCGATTAATTATTAGCGATTCTCGCTAAAAGATCGGCACTGATCAACAAATTTCGAGAAGAACTTCAATCGAAGTTGAATGCGCATGAATAATGCGATTACAAAAGCAAACTGCAACTCACGGATAGGTAGTGAAAGCGGAGAACATTCTCGACGCCGAGTGCTTTCAGCTGTAGGATTACTGGAGCGAGATGGCTTCGCTGCACTTCTGGCACCGTGCCAGCCGGGAGCTTCTCGAACTCTGATTCTACAAATTCAACCGTGAAATATTTATAGACATAATAACAAATTGATTTCGCATTATATTATAGAAATTTGCAGCTAATTAATGGCTTCTTTGTGATATCTCGTCTTACAATGGAGAAAGACCCTAAGCAATTGTCACAGACTGCGCAAAGTTATATTTAAGTGCAACCACATGACTAAATTCTATATCACTCACACTATTACGCCTTTCTCCCCGTTATTCCTGTTCTTGAATCACATTCCTGATTCATTGAGTCAGCGCAACAACTGACTAAATATTTTGACTAATACTGATCATTCACAGCTAGTGACGTTCGTATTAGGATGATCGGTGAAACGTGGCGCACGAAGAACCGTAAGCAAATAAAGTGAAAATCGTTTATGATGGTAAATATGAAGCCGGCGGTTTTCGATCGATATAAGCAATTATCATTACAAATAACTTTCGCCCTGTGCAAAATATAGTAGAGCAGAATTCGAGACTGACTAAACATGACCGATACAAGCTAATCGGGCTAAAAGGCGACCGGTACGCGAAGGTTACCATAATCGGAGGCGCTTAATTTGAACTGCGTTATGTAAGAGCTTGTGGCCATAACAATGCTGTACGGTGCTATTTGAATGCAAACATTGTAATCAGGTGAGAATCGCTTTAGGACCAACCTCGTACCGGTCGCCCTTTAGCCCGATTAGATAAAAGCGAATAACGGTTATAAGAGTTATCGGTATAAACAATATGTACTGTACTCACCTGGATAAAGACGGTAACATTTTCCGGGTCGAATTCGGCCAGCGCGACCGGCGCGTTGTTGCGCCGACGCCTGAGAAACCGGCAGTACCATAAGACTTTCGATGCCATTCTTCGGATTGAGCGCCCGGAGCTTCACAAATCCGCAATCGATTACTGAAAAACGCCGATGGTAAATTTCATCACGTCATTGTTGTTTGGAATTGGGACGGTGAATAAATCAAGTTTATGGAAAGAGACTTTTAAGAACTATCACACTGGGCAGACACAGTGATCGACTGAGACTCATTTGATCACTCGTTAGGGTTATTGTCGGACCGCTCTTTTGCATTACTGACTTGTTAAGACATAGGTCGCTGAATGAGCATACCCTGTTGAGCACCAACAGTACCGACACAGCTCCCTAATACTCGCGGGAGAAGTGAGAATACAATAGAGACAAAGGTCAAAATTTGACTAATACAAGTGACTATTGATCATTCCTACGCCACCACGCCATTCATAAAATGATTCGACGTCATAGCGTGTTCGACTAAACGCTATTATTCTGACAGGAAGGAACCAGAATTTCGATCACCGGAAGTTCCGGGAATAAGAAGTAAATCAAATTTCGGGAACGAAGACGATAGTTCCCCGTCTTCGTAACAGCCAAATATAGCCGTTATCGTTTCATGTCGTAACTTTGCCATTAAATTTCTTAAATCTGCCATTCAATCAGAACGCTAGTTTTACGAAACTGAATAGTAACAGCCGAAGGTATGGTTCCGTTGTACTCTTTTACAAATTCTTATCTCAACCAACAATTACGTCGTACTCGCTTGACTATATAGGTTTGCTTTATAGTACACCTATGGCACTTTGCCAAAGTAATAAGCCGAGTGTAAACATCAAGACGATAACGCGTTGCGGCTACGCCCAGTAACGGTGGAAGTTTCTATAAAGCGCTAGGAATGATTTTATGCAACCACCCGCAGCAGAACTTTTCGTCTCGCCTTCACGTATTCGCTCAACAAACGATATGTGAATGCGCGCTATACTACGAAAACTGCAGTTTGCCACGGCTAAATCACTCTTCTAAAGGAACAAAACGCGGATCATGAAGATGTTTTATCATAGATGGCTCAAAGAATAACAGTTAGTAACTAACTGGATATGATAAACTGGCAAAATATGGAGTGAGCCTAAAGTAACTAGCCACCTCATCTGCCTAGTTACTTCTAGGGGTGCCTAGTTACACTGGGACAGCTTGTATAATAAATCTTTCATTTTAGCGAGCATATGAAAGTGCGGCGATCAATACACTCCCACCATAAAGCAATTCAAAAGCCACGTTGGTTGACAAAAAAGCGCCACACCAACCAAACTAATGTCAAACAAAGAGAAGCTTCTTTTCTGGATTAATCCAGAATGCAACCACATTGTCGAAGAGGAAGAAGAAACTGACCGCAAGCGATGCCAGGAATGGTGACGGATGCCTCCGCAATGTTGGTAGCTACGACCACTTTGCGTGTCCCATGTGGCGATGAATCGAACACTTTCAACTGCAACGAGCCAAACACAAATCGATAAATGACGTGATGTACTCGCGTAGACGACAACAATAACAACACGAGTCTTTTCTTTTTATAAATGAAACATTTGACAAAACGATTCCAAAACTTATCGCAGTATATAAAGGCGTTCTTTCAATATGGAAAATAACAAATTAACGGCGCTCGAAAAGGCAAAAGGTACTGGAGCTGTGGGGAATCGAACCCCAGACTTCTCGCATGCAAAGCGAGCGCTCTACCCCTGAGCTACAACCCCGACATGACGACAGCGCGTTGGAACCGCATAAGACTTTGGCCGCAATAACGCAAAATCGCACGTTTGCCCCATTTTTCAATATGCAGGAAATGATCAATAAAATTGCACTACAATGTACACACAATTAAAACGAACCAATAGTGAAAGGTTCTGGAACATTCGAACTCAATTCGCTTGCTCTTATATCCCAAGCGTCGATAATTTGGAATATTTTTCGGTGTTTCTGTCAATTGTCGGCACCGTTGAATGTATTCAATTTCGACGTTTTCACTTTTGCGTAATCAAAAATAAACGGCTGGATAAGCTAACAAGAGGGTAATATATAAAATACAATAATATACGGTCCCAGTTTTGAATCGTCACGAGCACTATTCTATGAACCGTTGAATGTACCATGCAACCATTGCGCAGATGAATGACACAGCTTTGGATCGCGCAAAGAGCAAATATTAACAGGACTTAGCGTCAAAGGACGTTTACCGCGAAGTTTACAAATCGCATCGTCATTACTACAAAGGTCAACTTCTCGTGACGTCACTTCGACGCAGAACGACTTTTTAGTTATATCATTATAACGCTGAACAACTTTTTAGTTACGTCACTAAAAAGTGCGAACGCAGCGTATCATCCCGATCTAACCAGACAGAACGACGTCATGGAACTAAAGAAAAAACGCGCAAAATCCGGAATATTGCAAAGGCAGCACCAACCTGTTCCCTCGCTGGCAGTGACCCGTACATTGGTAGAATCCAGAGACGATCCACATTTTTCATCCCTCTGGATTGATCCTTGAGCATCTGACACACGGCCTCCACCTCATCCTGGCCAGTGAGGAAGATGAGAATATCTCCTGGTGGCTCAGTCTTGTGGATGTTCAGCGCTGCAGTTACCGATCCCTTCACATAGTCTGGTGATGGGCTGCAAAATTTGGTCCGAAACGTCCGAAAAGTCTTTAAAAAGACATCTCAAAGAAAAAGATATAATCGCCCTATAAACAAGAACAGTGTGAGCCAGCAAGCGGCTATGCTTCAAAGTCATCCCCCACCACCCCTAAAGATTCGTTTATCCTAATTTATCATTTTTAAATTCAATTTCTGCCGAGTTCATTCAGCTTTCTTTGCGTGCACGATAAAGCAATTGACTTCCTCTTCACAAAGTTTTATTGGTTTCTCGATTTATTGCCGACTATTTGATGAAATAAATAGTTTGACGTCAATTATTGCTTTGTATTTCTCAGTCTTTGATCAATATCAAGCGGGCATACCTTTTCGAATAAAATATGTGAACGGGATACATTCGACCTTCGACCGAAATAATACTGGCTGTATCTTTTGACTTGTCCGAGGTATCATTAAGATTGAAAAAGTCCCGAAACACCTGAAATGAATGACCAAAAATTAAACAAATGTAAAAGCGCAGTAATCAACAACTTATCGCGCATTCATGCAATGTTTATATGTATAGAAAAACAATTCCAAGCATAATGACAGTTTAACGAAAGATTAAAAAATCCACCGCTTTGCATCGTAATTCGCTTATGTTGCATTCAATTCGAACGCAAGGTCAACAAAACTGAACATGGAAGGCGACGAATTACAGTGAGAGGTCCTGTAAAATGGATATCACATAGCAACGACAAGCAGTCCTTGGCTGATAATCGCGCGTGAATCGCGCCTGGGTGTACATCACAACGCGCCGATAATCGTATGTGACGAAAGTTCGGAAGTTGGAATTTAGTCGCTAAGTCGGCGACGACTTTTTTATCCTAGCGCGATGTTCTCATATTGTGCTACACCTTGCTATTACGCGTGTTTTTGCGCGCTATTTTTAGTTGCTTAAGCATTCCATAACGCGCAAAGAAAGTGTGCGCGCAGGGATACAGTAAATTATTGGTCCTGTCAGCTTTATGTGATGACTGTTGCGATTAGGGTTGTAACGGGGACGGGGAATTGGAAATTCCGGGGACGGGGAATTCCGGGGACGGGGACAAATTTAAAATCCGAGGACGGGGAATTTCGGGGACGGGGACAAAATTGAATTCCGGGGACGGGGAATTTTCGGGGACGCGGATCTCGGGGACGGGGACAAAAAAGTGCGAAAAAAATTAATTAAAAATTACTTAAAAGGCATAATAATGTATCGACATAGTGTAAACTACACTGAACTAATATTAAATTTATAAATTATGATAATTGAGTACGAAAAAATCAGAATTTTAGGGACGGGGAATTTCGGGGACGGGGACAAATTTAAATTCCGGGGACGGGGACGGGGAATCCCCGGGGAACGGGGAATGCCCCGTCCCCGTTACAACCCTAGTTGCGATAAAAATGAAACTGTATAGCATCGCATGGGGCTGGAACAGTTCATTTGCCGTTGCTATGTGATATCTATCGAAAACGGTGATAACTGATAGCGGATGCACACGTACCTCGGCATCAAGAGTAGCCGACGAGACGATGACACGGAGATCCTTTCGTTTCGTGATGATTTTTCGCAGCAAACCCAACAGCAAATCGGTGTTGATCGACCGTTCATGAGCTTCGTCGATCATTATGACGCTGAAAAAGAGTCAATTGCACTTCTTTATTTAATTTCCAGAAAACGCCATTCCAATACTTCGGTATAGTTAAAAAGATTCCTCTATTTCAGCTTCGACACGCACCCATATGACAGGATTATTGATTGATTCATAATTATTTAGCATTGTAGCTAAATAACTGATAATCGCATATTTAACGTGTGCTTTGGAAATGAGACCGTGGAATATATTCCTCTATAGACAGATCTAACCTCCCATCACATCTACTATTCAAGAGCTAATTATGATCGTCGCTATACATTCAAGCCCATCCAATATTACCCTCATCTATTACATTCACTCAGACAAATTGTGCATTCGTCGGAATATCTGAATCCTTAGCCGAACAGCAGATTATGGGAAGCGTGGGACTTCAGACGAATGACTTCGGCTCTAATTGGCCGTTTCAATGACGTGCGCCGAGGAAGCGAGTGCGAGAGAATAAAGAAATCGATTACAGATGAATACTATTTTCAGAAAATTAAGCCATTCCCAAGCGCACCGTCCCGATAATGCTTGAAATTGACGTTCACATGTCGTCTATTATAACAGTTGCAAAAAACATTCTACAGTACCTGTATTTTGTCAGTAGAGGGTCGCTCATCAGTTCACGCACCAGAATGCCGTCCGTCATATACTAAAATTACACGTATGATGAACAGTCGCTCAACTGTTCCACTCTGAACTACTTGAAACTCTTTGAAACTATATGGAATTAATTGAGAAAAGTGAGAGCGACTTGTCATTGGTTTATAAACAATGCTTTTAATCATTTCACTCTTAGTTGCGTTAGGTACAAGTTTTTGAAAAATTAAAAATCCATAAGGTGAAAAGCGAACATCGTAAAATTAGATACCATGAAAATCTAATTCAGATCAATCAGAGCAGTAGAAAAGGAATTAATTTCTACATAGCACAATAATTTCGATTAATCATTTCAAGTAATCGTTCAAAAACTTCTTCTCAAACACAATCTATACAAAGGAACTCGCCTTGACTTGCGTAGACGCGTCGGTGACGTCGTCAAATCGCACAACATAGCCAACTTCGTGTCCAAGAATGGACATTCGCTCGTCGGCCACTCGAGCGGCTAACTGAAAAGATGTCCAAATGTAATCAACAAACCGCAAATTATAAATTTTTACACCGCCCACTAGTACGCTTAATATCAAATTACGGATATTACAGAAGTATTAGGCCAAGTATTAATATAAACACTGTTTGGTGGCGTATTTCTCTTTAAATCAACACATCGCATGCATTGCAATACGCTTTGCACTCCCAATTGGCTTGCGAATGCGAATGGAATTTATAATAATAAAATAGGTAACATTTTACGAACAGTGTCTGACTGTAAGCGTTGAATTCAGTCCAAAAGACTAAATCACCAGCTAATGTCTGTTTCAATTTAGGACGGCGCTTAAACTTGTATCTGATCATCACTTTACAGTACAAGCTCTGAACCGTCCTGAAATGAATTAGTTAAAACTACCGGATTGCTGAATTTCGACAAGCTCTACAGGGTGTTCCACTGCAATTTGTCAAACTTGCGTTCAGAGTGAACGTGAAGCGACGAAATTGTGTGCAAAAATGAAAAAAGTAGAGATAATTAAATTTCTGCTGTTTCACCACAACTTCTGCCTGATCATCACGTATACTATGAACAAATGAGTGAAAATAAATGAACAACGAACCGTAACAACAGCTACGCGTCTCGGCTGAGTGATTCCAATCAGGCGGCCGTCTTTTGCCCACCCAGCCTCCATTAGGTACTGCAACACGATATGATTATGAAGAATAATGGAGCAGTGTGTGGAGTCAATGGAAATCAATGTCATTACACTCATTCTTTGACAACGCAGAACAGTGATTTACATTATTTAAAAAAATCATAATTAGACAATTCTGCATGGAAATCCGTCATCATTGCATTCAATTTGAACATTAGTTTGACAAATTCTTACATAGGTGGCGATTTATGGTAAAAGGTCCTGTAAATTGGACACTACGTTAAACAGATTTAAAGAAAAATGTCCAATTTTATGTAGAAAGTGGTCAACTTTAAGTGAAAATGGTACAAATACTAAGCATATGCTTAAAGTAGCGCGCATGTCATACATAGGAAAAGATAGACGGGCAGGAGGGCATTCTTAGTTCGATAAAGCTCTAAATCGTCGCTGTGACAATGAGAGAATCGCTGTAGCGATAATAATCAGATGAAATTTCTCTCACTGCCCAAACTATAAAGATGCACACCTGAGGAACTTGAGTACTTTTGCCGCATCCCGTCTCGCCGACCACAATTAACGTCTGATATTTCTCGAGTAAGTACAAGATGTGATTTCGATTCTGAAAAAGAGTACAATTGCAACACTAATAATACACAGCGTTGCAATTAAAGCAATACGGAACTGAGAAGAATAGGAAAATTTATTGCGCTGAATTAATTAAGTTCCTATACGAAGTCGCTGAGAATTGAATTGATGCCAAAAACACGATAGTTTCACAAAGCTTTGCTACAAGGTGTTTATTTTTTTCTATAAATCGCGTGCGTCAGAGGCTATTCATTTGAAAGAGGCCTGAAACTGATTAGGTCGTAGCCATGCAAGCAGATCATTCCGAATTTCAACGGGCGGTCGGCAAAACGACCAGCCAACAAATACACTTTATCGCACGTAATTCACGAAAACTAAACATTCACGCCGAAATATCCTAAATTCCATCCTCCTTCAAATGAAAAATCGTAGAAGCGTGCGTTTAAAATTATTGCTATATTTTGAGCGCTCGTGCTATTTCGTCATTTCACCGAACTGTCGAATGCTATTTCTTTACTAATGCGAATATTTGAAAACCTCGCATCAGAATTTCATCAATGCTATTCCACTAATACATTCCTAATAAAACCACGTAGTATCTTGTCATAAAATGAAGTCAAACTTGGTTGAAACTTGCAATGGTCAAAAGCAAATGCATTTCTTCTTCAATTAGTGTGCGTGAATCAGCTCACATTTGGAATAAACCTATCTCAATATGTCAGATGACAAAGATAGTCTAAGCGTGAGCAACATGCACGACGCGATTCCTTTCAAAATATGAAAAATTCGCATAGAACACGCATTTAACATTACATTACCCTCTGTGAAATTTTATTTATCCAAAATGGGTTTAAAAAATACGTAAATACCCCGACGCCCGCAGAGAACGAAGATCAAACCTTGAAAATTGGAAGACGTGTTCGTTGCTGTTGAATGGACAGTGACGCGTAAGGGTTGTTATAAACAGTGGATGTGGATGGATCAGCGTCGGCCGAGGAATATAACCGCTCCTCAAAAATCGGTCGGCCGCCCTTTGACTCAGCATCTCGATCGCCTTAAAGAATTGGATAAGCTATTGAAGAACTCTTCACTGCTATCCTAATTTAAATAATTGTTCATTCACTATGTACTGAATTGCAATGTAAAGCGAAGTCATAAACAGCCTGCTTGGCATGCCCAGCTATAAACAATTATCCCAGCCTACTAGCGACCAAAGTCTCCTTTTATTGCACATGTTGGAAGAGAAACGATGTGCACGCGCCGACTACAAGTAGAGTAAATATCACATGCTGCTATGAAACGCATTTCAGACGGGTAAGCGAAGTGTTGTCGTACTAAAGAATTAGCAATCTGATTAAACGCGTCCAAATATATTCGAAAGGATTATTGAAATAACGAAAAGAACATTCATCACTCTTAAAACCCTTTTCCACGAGAGGTGACAAATTAAACAACAACTGATGATTCGAATGTAAAAATTGATAATAAATGAGCATACCAGGCTTGAGAAATTTTGGCCGTCGATATTCCGGTCTCGACATGACTCAAATCCAGATTCACGTTGCTTATTCAGTTCTAGTCGACAATAAGAGCACTTTCCTAATTCTATCTCGTTTTAAAGTGACCTGAGTCAGGTCGCTCGAGTTAATCGAAGAAATCGAAAGTATTCGCGACAAAGATCTTACGATTTCTATCCATAATTTCCGGATACGAAATTAAATACATTATTTAAAACCAGAATTTTTCGTCAAGAAAAACGGCATTTCGTGCATTTTCTGATAAAAAAGTTACATAATATAGCCCATGTATCAAAGTAATTAATACTTTTATGCGTTACATATTTATATGTGTTGATAATTTCAGGTTTTTATTTTACTGAAATCTGGTTTCGTATCTTGTTCGATGATACATTCTTGTCCTTATATATGCTGATCTAATGCGTGCGTGCGCGCGCCAAGTTGCCGATGGTACTTACCGCCTCCCTTACGAACTATCGAAGAGTTCTTTGGTCGTTGATGCATGATTTGTGTTTGACGTTTGGTGTATAATCACGCTAGGCAGTACATCGATTGGAAAAAACGTTGGAACTCTTTTCTTATCGCTTTTGGGTTGTTCTGAGAACAGTTATCAGGCCATTGTGTGCTGAGATTATTTACTTCATCTGATCTACGATAAACATGTGTTGCTCTCGTATTTTTGTTAAATCTTGATCATTACGGCTGAATGAGGATCCTCGAAAAGATATTGCCGACTGCCTTACCCCCTCATGCATCGTTCTGAGTACTAAAGAGCCAACTAAGCCGCTTCAACCGCTTCAACCACTGGAATCAGTAAGCGCAGCAAAATGCTCCTTTAATTTATTCCAACATACAGATTGATACTAGTGATAACGCGCAAAATGTGATAGTGGCGGTAGGGAAGTGCAGTTGCCTGAAATCAGATAAGTACAAAGTGAAATGTCTAATAGTTCATATATCAATCGAAGTAGTCGCCTGGGGGAGTGATTCAGGTTTTAGTTATGACATCAAAGCGATGCATGCGCCGATAGGGCGAGTGGTGCTGTAGGCGCCGCATAAACTCTGCAAAATCCTGCCTTCCACATTGTAATCCGCCCGACTGAGCTGGGGTGATCGTCGGTCTTCGAGGGCCGCGGCCGGTTTCGGGTTCTCTTCAATTATTTTACGAGATGTCAACCTTAGATTGTGTGTCGCTCTGGTTCGACTGATGTGTAAAGACAATAGAGCGGTAGGTGCGGTCGCAGGTGGGTTAGAGAATATCGGATGAAAAGACACCACGTGGGTCGCTCACCGTCTGTTGCGTCACTGAATGCCTCTTCCTTGCCGCTCTCTGTGGGTGGTGTCTTGATTTAACGATACAGCTGTTGCTCTTTGAGTTTTTCATTGGTGCAAGATTGTGCAATCGCGGGGTTTAAATAGCTAGGATGATTGCAGCTTAATTAGGCATCGGACATTCCTTAAAAAACGTATCGATTAGGTGATGCGAAAATGGTTGAATTTGTTAAATATTATGGATTATTTAATCGCGCGCTTTGTGCATAATTAAGATGTACGGATGTTTAATCGGCGCTTTTGATGAGAAAAGTAGTGACCGGAACTGGCTTGAGTGCTGCAAAAATGCACGACTCTATTGGAGTGCTTCGCTGAAAACAGTATATTGACGGATGCGATCCTTATAGTGTAAATCGCGACTCATATCATCAATCCTTAAAGATCGCTATAGCGAGTTAAATGCGGCATTGATAGGCATCGCTCTTTATACTCGTCTCTTACCTTACCACGACGTGTCTCAGTCTATATTAACGCGACTCACTTTAAGATTACTGCGCAGAATAAATTCGTCGATCAGTAAAAAAGGGTACAATATGTCGGTGTTCGCACGAAAAGCAGCCGGTGTGGTTCAGCAGAGAGGCGGCAACGTTGCCAATATCACTTCGGCGCAGATCTTTGAGCGAGAGAAGAAATATGGAGCTCATAACTACAAGCCCTTGCCCGTCGCCATCTCCAGAGGAGAAGGTATATTTGTGGTTGCGTCAAATGTCCACTTCGCGCGTTATTACCCGTAACAATAGGCTACGCTTATTATTCTTGCGATTTTACTTTTTAGAAGAAATTTTAGACTAAATCAAATAAAACGCTTCCATAGAGCAGCATTCTATATCTTTCCCATTTTAATATGGACACTTTCCAAATCAGTGACAGATTTTTGCACGAGTTTAGTTTTTGCTTTGTCGTCTTATTTCCGTCAAAGATTGATGCGTTTTAACAAAATGAAATAAGACAACACACGCGCTGAGTTTTTTCTTCTAGAGGTTAATCAATAATTTCACGGTGTGATAAATGGCCTTGCGTCCGAACCCGTTACTTTTTCAAGCAGCTCTGTCATTTTTGTATGCAATTTTATCATCCTCACATTCATTCCTAATGCAATTTTGACTATATTAAATGAAAAATGACGATTTACCGTGGAACATCCTGTATCAATAGTCGAAATTCAGTAATTCTAGCTTTTTATTACAGGACGGTTCAGAGCTTGTACTGTAAAGTGATGATCAGATACAGGTTTAAGCGCCGTCCTAAATTGAAACAGACATTAGCTGGTGATTTAGCCGCTTGGACTGAATTCAACGCTTACAGTCAGACACTGCTCGTTAAATGTTACAATGTTTCTCCTTATATCTCTTGCATTTATAATAGCAAATACCTTGTTTTTCCGATTATGAACCCATGGGCATGTATTAAGAATCGGTATTTGTTGCATCTTTACTTTTTCCCCAAATAGAAACCCATGGGCTACTACTTGGATAATTAAAGTGTTGAAATAAACTTCTCATTTGCTCACAAAATAGCTCAAAAGAAGTTAATTTAAGGCGTGCACGTGTGGGATGTAGAGGGCAAGCGCTACTTCGACTTTCTGTCGGCGTACTCGGCCGTGAATCAGGGTCACTGCCACCCGCGCCTCGTCGAGGTGATGAAACAGCAGGTGGGCAAGCTGACGCTCACCTCGCGCGCCTTCTACAACAACATCCTCGGCGAATACGAAGAGTACATCACCAACCTCTTTGGCTACGACAAAGTCCTTCCCATGAATACCGGTGAGTACCTTTTTCTATTATTTCGTTCCAAGAAAATAAAATCAGTAGATACAGTGTTCCTCCTCCGTATATTATTTAGCGTATTATTAAATTTTGTTTTACAATTTTTCCGAATGAAACCATCGAGATTAAACAAAAAATCCTTGTCGAGAGAAAGCTGAATTCTTACTGAGTGATAAAATCATACGGCTTGAAACAGCTCTGTAACCAAGTCTATTGCTGGAAAATAAATCACCGATATTTACACGAAACACTTTCACTCCGTAATCAGCTTTCAAAAATTAAAGCACAAAGTTAATGGCATAATTTTCAGGTGTTGAGGGAGTAGAGACAGCGGTGAAGTTGGCGCGCCGATGGGCGTATGACGTCAAGGGAGTGCCTGAGAACTCCGCGACGGTCGTCGCCGCGGCCAACAACTTCTGGGGCCGCTCTATCGCCGCTATCTCGTCCTCCACAGACCCAGACAGCTTCAGCGGCTTCGGTCCATTCGTTCCTGGCTTTCAAATTGTCCCTTACGACGACTTGGAGGCGGTCGAGGTGAACTATTGCTTTTAAGCGTTTGTTCTTTACGCTTTAAATATCGCATTCATCATTTTTTTAGAAATTAAATGAATGATATTAGTTGTGTTGCGAGCAGAGCTGTAGCGGGGTGGGAGTAACCCTGATTCTCGCAGGTTCACTCGCCTCCGACCCCGATTCGGACCGCGAATTTTGAAATTGACCCCATCCGTGATATTTCTGTCAATCTCAATTCCGTTCCAGCTCTAATTAAAACTGAATATTCAGTCGATTTCATTCGTATCGGTATCGCTTATACCGGTAATCTTGGCCGGTCTCTCAAGTACTGGTATAAAAGAATTCACTGTATAGGGGACATTTTTCACTGAGTAAAGACAAAACAGTCGTTCCTGAGACTTTCCTTGACGTAATGCGCGTTAAAGATAGACTAAATTTGGCTTTCTACGGTATTCGGTCTCGACACTCGTTACTGATCGAAAATTTCCCCCTATTTACGGCAATATCGTTTATTTGCAGAAAGCAATCCAGCACCCGCACGTGGCGGCGTTTATGGTGGAACCGATCCAGGGAGAGGCGGGCGTCGTTGTGCCATCGCCGATGTACTTGAAAGGCGTTCGTCAACTCTGCACCAAGCACAACGTCCTCTTCATCGCCGATGAAGTCCAGACTGGACTCGGACGCACTGGAAAGTCAGTTCATTTTCTTTTTCATTCTCCTTTCAACGTGACCGCTCTCGCCGCATAGATCGATTGATTGATCGATAGGAATCTCCTCTGAGCATTCATTTTTTAGACTATTGGCCACTTACCACGATGAAGTACGTCCGGACATTGTCGTCCTTGGCAAGGCTCTATCTGGAGGCATGTACCCGGTATGTCTTTGCTGTCTGTTGAATGAAAATTACTTTTAAACGACTAGAGCTTTTATGTCTTTATCAGAATCGACTGACAAGATATTATAAAGCGAAAACAATCGTTAATTTCAGTTTTCTTATTCGCGATTTTCAACGCACAAAAAAGCTCGCACTGTGACGACACTTTGATAATTACTCTTTATTTTAATTCTTTATATCGTTATTTAACGACTCGTTTAACAGATGTTCATCAATAATAACACATCTGCATTCATTTATTGTTTCTGATTCACACACAAAATCGACGGGTTGCATATTTGTATTTGTTTTTGACAGGTATCGGCAGTATTGGCGGACGATCCAATCATGCTAACAATCGGTCCTGGACAGCACGGATCCACCTACGGAGGAAATCCACTCGGTTGCCGCATTGCAATGGAGGCGTTGCAGGTTTGTCGATATAATTTTCACTTGAGCTGTAGCGGAAAAGGGGTAACCCTTACCCCGATGATAACTTGACAACTCGCGACACGGCAATTCGCGACATTACGTGAAATCAATGCGACATACGTTATTTCGCGAATTGTCGTGTAGCAAAATGTCGCAAAAATATCATGTCGCGAGTTGTCCGTTTCCCACCGCGATCAAACACAACCCCTTCCCCGACCCCTGCTGTTTTTAAAACCCCTACCCCATTACAGCTATACTTCTCACAAATGTTCGTACGAGGTAGACAAAAAGGGATAAGAGGGGAAGCCGCTCGTGATCTATTACCGCGCTGAAATAATTTTACGAGCTGTGCATGTATAGTCAAAAAATTTCGACCCTAGGACTATAATATCGAGGTTTGGTCCAATTATGAAAAGGTTCATGCGCGAAATGTAAACTGTGACTAAAAAATAATCAAACTATTCACGTAATGAATTCCATTAGCAATAAGCACCAGCTACCAGAGTCAGTAGTCGCCGACGAACTTAGGCTACAATTTTCGAAATAGAATTAATCTCGTTTTGAATTGCAATCTTCCTTTAAAATTGTCATTTTCACACTACGATCTTCCCTGGGGCCCTCAGTCTTATCATGAAGGAATTTTGACTATAATCGCTGCGCTCTTTTCAGGTGCTCATAGATGAGAAGCTCTGTGAGAACTCGGCGAAGATGGGGGAGATACTGATGGGAGAGCTCCGCAAGTTGCCTCGCGAGGCTGTTAGCCTCGTTCGCGGCAAGGGACTCTTCTGCGCCATCCTCATCGAATCGAGTAAGCAGTCTTGATTACGGTCGCGTGTGTGCTCTGTTAACTACAGTAGAAATCGTTTACTGTAGGGTTAGAAATATTCGGTGATATTTAATTTCGGTGAAAGGCCCAGTGCGATCAATTCGGTGGTCGTCCGAACCACCGAAATCACCGAAATTTAATACCACCGAATAATTTCTACCGCTACAGTATAGCGATTTCATCACCTCTGTATTCATATTGAACTTAAAAGTTGCGAAATACAATGCAAAACGCCATATTATAACATCTTTTTCTCGAGAAGTTGACATAAAAGCATGTCATATTGCAGACGTGGACGCGTGGCAAGTTTGCCTGAAATTGAGGGACAACGGCGTGCTGGCGAAAAATACGCACGGCCATATCATCCGTTTCGCGCCGCCGCTGGTCATAAACGAGGCGCAGGTCCGCGAGGCGGCCGAAATCATCGTCAAGACCGTTCGCTCCTTCCTTTAAGTTACCTTTTCACTCATCCGTCGTTCTTTTATTTTCATGCTGTCTTATAAGCGCGTCTCCACTTCCCTGTATCCTTTTATTAATTTTAGCTGAAATCAGCTAAAGTGAAATGTTAAATGTTTTATTTTGATGTTACTTCTGAGGCGGACGAGAGCTGTTTATGTTTGTATGGCAATTAAGTACAATTGGGGATTGGGTTATTGAAGAGGATGCAAATACCGTAATCAGATCATATTGAGAAGCTTCCATCTGAGATCCAACGCCATGTTAAATACATTGTAGCACTCGGATATATGAGAGAACGCAGGGAATCCGCAAAAGTTCGCTTGGATCCGATTTTTTCTTCTATCAAACTCTCTTAAGCGTTGTAGCATTGTAGAGGGGAAACTGAGGAGAGCCGTTTACATCCTGGGTTCTACTGTATTTAGACGATAATTAGAGCTCTCGTTTTATCGCTCGAACAACAACTGTGTCATAGCCATAACTGTCTCGAACTATAACTGTGTCAATGGGCTCTTTTTTCGTCGATTAGCTTCTTACTTTATTGTTCAAAGAGATGAGACGCTGTTGAGAGATTCTATCGCGCTTGTACCGTAGTATGCAAGTGATGGTTTTCGGAGTGGGAAAGCTCAAGTTATTCTTTCGAATAGTAGTAGTGTGAATGCAAATTTTGCGGCCCAGACCGCGTTCTGTTTGCCAAATGATGTTTTTCTTCGTTGATTTGGGTTGATTACCCATTTTGCATAATATCCCGTGAATTTCGCTTCGAGAATCGTTGTTCGATATAGATGTTGTCAGAGCATATTTTATTGAGTTATGATTATGATATACCAAATGTATTGCATCTATTCGCATTTCACCTTCGGCTATTATTTTTTCTATTATTGCCATAATACGGTCGCAAGAGAGTATACTCGACATTTCTTCGTCAGTAAGAAAGCGCATTGGGGAATACCGTATCGTTTCACCAAGTTATATATGTTTCAATTTAGTAAGGACACTTTTCAGTTCAAAGAGAACGTTGTTCAGATCAAATAGGACACTTTGTTGAATGAAATTCACGGATAGATATCCTATTTGGTTTGAACAATTTCCTTTTTGATACGGAAAATGTCCTTACTGAAATGAAATTTATATACCAACGAAATAAGCAAGGGCTAGTTTGCATAGCCGTAAGGTGAGTTAGCATAGCCGTTAAGTGAGTTACTCCCTTGAATCTTATCGTGGCGGACCGAAAACTTTATTATCCTCTTACTGACAAAGAAATTACGAGAGATAAATGTAGTCGGAGGGTGTTGTTTCGAGTGTCACAGGTTGTTCTTTTTTGCAAGCCGGTGTGTCTTTGTGATGCTGCGCATGGCTCAGACGTCACCGATATGTCCACATCTCTTTGGTTGCTCCTCCGCTGATTGGCGATTCTTGCCTAAAAGTAGTCAAGCGAGTACGGTATTGATTGTTACCCATATTGTGGTGATGAGGCATGCTGCTTATTCAGATTTTTAGGTACTCGCCTCTTAAAAGTACGACTGATGGCGCATTGTGTACCACCTCTCTTTCGACACTGTCTAGATTTCGTTGTTTGCGATACAATACAATGAAATACGATGCCATGCGATAACGTACTGATGCTGATTCCTGTACCGATTATATTACCGAAGTGCGGGCGGTAGAACGACGTACTATGGAGTCTTAGCATTGCACAGTCCTCTCTATTTGTGAGGATGATTAAAATTCATATGAAAAAAATGTTGAACAACCTTGAAATATCACTTACCTAAGCAGCAGTACGGTATAAGACGCACTTCATTTATAGTTGTGCGATAGGCCTTTAAATTTCGGCAAAAATAGTTCATCCAAGCGGCAGACGTATCTCAACTTGTAGTCTGAGCAAAATATGACTCGTTATATTGTACACTAGGGCGCAAGACAAAGCAATCTTCGAGTTCAAACAGTTTCTAATGTATTTAGAAATGCACGAATACAAAAGTATACTGTAAACGCAAGTGTCCCATTAAAAATTGTTGCGCTCTTGACATTCTTCCAAATGGGTGTTATGCAAACATCCTCAGCGAGTTTTGAATTGTCTATGGCTGGAACGCGCTGCACTTGAAGGAATTGTGCAAGGATCTTCAACTTTGCACTGAAACAATATGCTCATGGCATCAGGAAAATTTTCTCAACCAGCCCAAGAAACTGCTGGTTTAAGAAATGCATGCCTATGCATTAGGTTACCAACTGAAGTTTAGCGTTCCCAGGAGAGAGAGTGCTGATCAACTTAAAAAGGGAAACTTAATGTGTTTATACGCTTACACATTCTTGTTTTTGTTTGTAGATTAATAATGATATAATAATCAATTGATGTATAAGTTGAGTAATTTACATTCAAAGAATGTGGAAAAATCGCTCAAAGTATTTAAAGGAACATTAAAGTATCTTTTATATGGAAACAGTGTCGATTTTTTGAACAATTATTTAACAACTTGTTGGCCAATTTATTAGATTGCAACTCGCCATTCGAATCTTTCAGATTTCTAAGCAAATGTAGCAGAAACACATTTGGGTTTGCCGTGCAGTAGTAACAACCAAAACAGTAATATATCAACCTATTGGGTTGGCCGATATGTTCTTGCTAGCTTTTCAGTAACTAGCAAGCCAGAAACTTGCAGCAAAATATCGGTGCACCCAAAATTTTACAAATATCAGCTCAAACCTTCTAGCACCATCCGATTAAAACATGCTTTGAATAACCACTACTATGTAAAAATTTTACATTCTCAAAAATATGACTGCGCGAGGAAACGTGGGCGACGTGTAGATCGCGTCTGTACTTGATGACGCTTATGAAGTACTGGGCTGGAAGCTTCCACTGAATTAGCTGTTCTTTGAGCTCCAGAATTGATATTCGCATGTCGCGATTGTTTGAAACAAATTCCGAATACTCTTCTGAAATACGATGCCCATATAAAATTTAATCGCTCGCTTCCTTAATCAGGGACAAGTATGATTGTTGAGAGTATCAAACGCCCATTAATCTGTGACCTCGCCATAAAATGCCTGTATTTATTTATCAAAGTAGAATCACTCAACGTGGTGTCTTCCTGAACCTGCACGCGCGACCCATGCTCTTTTATTACAGTATTTTAAGAAATAGTAGCTCAGGGGCTAAATGTAGGTCTCAGGCCTTTCTTACTTATGTTCAGCTACTGAGACCGGAGCTCCTCTGGCTGAGTTTCATATCTAAGCCATTTATCAATTCATATTAGAGATATGAGACGCAGCCAACTGCGCCATAAGCTCAGACAATATGCTTTAGTGAAACAGGTCAAGACCGACTACAGTAGAAACCGGATATAAGAGAATGCACGGGAAGTGAAAAAAATTCTCTTATATCCGGTTTTCTCTTATATACGGTTTCGACCATTTTGTGCAA
>NIUQ01000566.1:0-46265 GCA_002796945.1 Plectus sambesii | reverse complement strand
TCAGGTTAAAGGATAGCGTGAGGCGTATTCTATTGAGTACAGCTACTTATTGAGAGCGAGATGGTTCCTGGGAGTGTGGCTACTTAAGCATTCCGCTCCTTCATCTATCACTAACGGTATGAAATCGCGTCGTCGCGAAAAATATATAATTAGTGAGTTAAATACGTACATCCTGCGCGATTGGGTCTTGGATGGGTGCGAAATTTTGCGTGCATTCACCGTTCATTTCGCGCCGTACTGGATAATTCGCCGTATGCTATTCCGCTGAAGCTTCCCTTTCGAAACTCCAAATATTGCGGCGCATAGTTTCAGTTTATGAACGTTTATTTTTAGAATATAGTATCAAGAATAATGCTTGAAGTAAAACTTCAATTTGAACGTGTTATTTTAAGCATTTAAAGTAAAGCGTGCTTGTCTCAATTATGTGTAACACTGACACTGATATCTTTATGATTAGTAACAACCTCTTTAGCGCATATTTATCGGAATTGGTCACGCCGGTCTGTTTTGCTTTCCCTGCCGCCTGCCTGTAATTTTTCACCACCATATAGGCTCTTTCATCATAATTCGTCACTATTGCATTCAAACACTACAACCTTGCAATCCATTTCATCACGGTAGCGTTCTAATAATGCAAAAGGGACGAATTGTAATGAAAGGGCCTGTACAAACACACAATGAAAGACGACAAACTACGAACTGAGATCATGCATGTTATGTAGTGACACTCAACAGTAATACGAAGCTTTACTAACAATCAAGCAATTTCGATTTCTAGAAGCAAATGAAGATGGCCATTTGGCTGACGCTCATCTGATCAAAGGTGCAAGAGCGCTGCTTCCCTTTCTACGAACGTGGATCAAGCGAGATAAGGTATGCCGCATTAATTGTGTTTGTACCGCTGCCAAATTCATTAAATTATTTTGAATATTTAGCCAAAGAGTTTTGGTCCACGAACAAAAAAATTGAGCCAGGCACCTTACTTGGTTACGATGAGCTCGCTTTTCAGTGTTTTAATATCGGTTGTTCACCAAGAATTTAAGTCGTTTCTTGGTTTTTACCTAGATAAATTGATTGAAAGAAGCGCTACCGACTTTTGAAGCAGTTTGTCTTATTCAATCTAAGATTTCTTGTTACTGATTGGCATATTATCACTAAAAATAAATTTTTGTTATTTTATATTTTACCTTATTTCTCTCTAGCGGCAGTTTTGGGATATACTATTTTGAACGCAACGAGCGAATTGCCGTGAATGTAATGGATAATGCATCCGCAAGGCTTTGTGACACACGGATGCGTGAAAGAGAAATTGTGCGATTTACTCGGATCACGCTTAAAAGAAGCAGAATATTATCAATAATTAAATTTTTTATCTCTTACTTTCTTATTGGTTTAGTCTTTTATGACAACTTATGAGGTATGCGTCACATTATTTTACTGTCTGATTTGGACTGTTTTCCTACATCGTGATGCTTTTATTACCAGAGTGTGACTTTTACGTAAATTTTACGGGTTTTAAGGCTACTAGCGAATGTAGTATGATCGCATGCGAAAAGCTTGCAAAAATCGGGAAAATGTGTTTTAGTAAAAACCGGGGCCTCATAAGCCAAAAATGTCAGTTTAGAGGTGCTTGCTGCAAACTATCTTTTTACTCCGATAATCTGTTTATGTACGCTTGATGAAATTGTTCTGGGCATTTGACACCCATTATGTTGCTATAGGTTGACGACTGCAGAATTATTTTATTTTATTCCATGGCATACATCAGATTTCAACCAATAAAAGCATTGCCATGTATGCTTTAAATTAGCACGATTTATTTGCAACGACTTCTTCTAATTTTCGTTGTATTTGACTGTCGAAGCTCCTGTTGCAAACATGCATGCTTTCCATAAATGACAGCATCTACGTTATCTCTCATTTATGAACTGATTTTTTGCTCTTTTCAGACGAATAAAAGGCTAAGGACATCGGTCACTTTCGGTAATATTGTTCAGCAACTACAGCGAGAATTGAATGGACAAGAGGTGTGCATACTTTGAATATTTTGATGGCGGGGGAACTTTGTTTACTACCATAATACTGTATAAATAGAAACTAAGCTAGTTCTCTATTTTATTATAAGATCTCTATAGGATGGTATTTTCACTTTTTCAGTCAATTTCGTCAAACTAGCGCTCGAATAGAAACAAAGATCGCGAAATTGGTTGCAAGAAAGCCGAAATAATGTGCAAGCTTTATGAATTTAATGTAAAACTGACGAACTACGATATATGATGTATTTTTTCGAAAATAAGGCTGCTGAGTTCCGGCCAGTTGGGTCCAATATCTTAACATTTACAGATTTGTGGAGTTGTAAGCGCGTTGATTGGTCATAAAACCATAAAACAACCAATCATCGTGCTTAAAATTCTACAATTCTAATAGTTCTCTGAAACTAACTCCTGAAAATACGAATAAGTAAATTTGTGATTATGCAAGTGAGAGATAAATTTTGCAGAAGTTGCGAAAACGGCCGAACGGCGATGCAGATAGTCCGTCACGCAGGCGACAGCGATCGTCGCCTAAATCGCCCAGACAGCGAAAAAATTTGAAAAGCTTAAAATTAAAGCTTGTCTGTAAGTTTATCTGTTTTTTGGCCGATTATTGTGGTTCAACCTGCCTTTATAGCTTATTTTTTTGAACAAGCGAATATTCCCTGTGTGTTTTGGAATACTATGTTAATGGAGAAGTTAATTTTTTGGGATTAACTCATAGGTTCAGAATGACTTTGATGTGCAATTATTTCGAGTGGTTTATTTGAAAGTTTGACTTTATAGTGAAAGTAATATAGTAATACATCAAATATAACGATAAATAGATGGAGACTAAAAGATACTTGGCGTCTGATACGATAAAAAAGCGAGTAAAAAGTGTTTCTTTTTTTTCTTCAGCGTTTGTACCGCTATTCGCAGTGTCCGCTTAGCGGTTGTCCCGCAGGGTGGCGGGGTCCGCTCCTCTGGCCCGTTGTCGCGATGCGACATTGGGCCATGGTTGATGCGACGGGTAGAGCATCGGCCGGCCTGTCGCGAGGGCCTGTAGCCGGGAGTAAGAAATGTATAAGCAAAATAATTCAGTGGACAAAAATGAGCGTCAGTCGACGGTCGAAAAGCCGACAGTTCGAGAAGCCGAAGAGAAAAGCGAAGCGATGGATGTAGAGGAAAAGAAAGCTGTCACACCTATCAAGCTCTCGCTGAATACTGCGACGTCGAGCGCGCTATGTAGCGATTTGGCGAAGACTGAAGTGTCAGAAGGGGACGAAAATGAAGAACAGTAAGTGCGATGATTGAGTTCGCCAACTTTCGCCTTGATTGACACACGTAGAGGGGACCTACATGAATACTCCTACCCGTAGGGAATGTACGGTATATGGTTTTTTTTGCCACCCTGTACAAGCTGCTTAGCGATATGCTAATTACAATGCAAATGGATTTATGAGTAGAAACAATTTCCGCTGTATAATTCGCAACCAGCTTGACATAGGTGTCTGAAAACAATAAACGATAAACTGCTTTCAGTCGGAGATGAGTGGAGTTCTCCTCAAAAACGAAATTTTTGAAAAAAAAGTTGTTTAATGATATTTATAGTAGTCTGAATTTTAGACCTTCCCCGAACATATCGACGACGGACGTGAGTGATTCGAATGCCTCACCGGTGAAGAATAGCGAGCCCTTCTCGTTGCTGCGCCTGGGGACTTCCGTGAAGACAGAAGGCTTGTGCAGGCAGGTTTTTTCAGTCGTCTTGTTAGTGATTTCTTATCTATCACTCTCTACCTCTTTTATCAGTTAGGAACACTTATATATTCCGCTACACAACGATTTTTTCGTATTTGAGCATTACCAGAAGGAGGTTTAAAGAGAGTGTGCATTTAAGTCACGAAAATTACCGTTTGCCCCTACTTTTCGTTTGATTATCGGCCCTGAGATGTCCTCTATTAGCTAATCGTCTATCGCTAGGTATCGTAGGCTCAGTAAATTTTCTGAAATTTAGACTTTGGATTTAGGCTTAGTTTAGCAGGTGACAATGGGCCGGTTTCATATCGCGCACTTAAGCTAAAGTCGTACTTAGCCCAATGATAAAGGATAGGCCTTAAGTACGGCTTTAACTAAAGTACGCGATGTGAAACCCACCCAATCTAAACTAAGCCAAAGCCTTGGGGTCAAAAAGCTAGTGACTTGGCGAAACTCACTAGAAATTTTGCCCTGCCTCTAGCAACAAAACTTATTATATTATTGTTTGAATTTCCCGCTTTATTTTCAGACCGGCCACGACGAAGATTACGATTAGAATCGGACAGGCGATTGAGCAGTCGAGACAGCGGAAGACTTTGACGTCGACCGACCACCCATACAATCCCGACGACGACGATGACGGCGACGAGGGGGAGGAAGAGGAGCGATTGAACTTGACCTCCATGTTGGGCGTTTCTTCCCACGGCCGATTGCGCAAGCCCAGTCAGTGGGTCACCGACGCCACTCGCATTGACGGCGATTTTGGTAGGCGCAATTTGAACTTGAGCTATTCGCGGGTTTTTTTCTTAAAGAGGAAGTCCGATTAGCCATTTTCTGTAGGCACGTACTGTAATTTATTTTTGGTCGCGCGTGATTAGTTGGGGTAAATTGAATAGGTAGAGACAGCAGTGTGGTATCCATAAACACGACGCAGTAACTGCTTACATATCATTTTCGGTCACTGTTTTATGTTTATATTGAGCATGATGGCTCGATTAATGAAATTTGAATGGGACAGAATGAATTCACATTATCTAATTTCTTGCTTGGATTGGGTATTCTCATCAACGTTTTTTTTGCTTGGTGACGAGGCTAGTTGCATTTTGGACGTGAAACTTTCCCGTTACGAGAAGAAAATTTGGTTCTACAGTAAAATTGATTAAAATCCGCTTCGTTTATACCAATATTTCGCTTAATTGTGGCCGGTTTCCCAATTATCGACTAAAGCGAATTTCACTGTATTACTCTAACGAAGAAATCAGGACAATAACGACGCACACGACATTTCAGTGTACCCCTCGCTCAAAGGAGCAGAAGAGCTGACAAACGGCTCGTATCTTTCGCCGAAACGCGCGCGAGCATCGGCACTATCAGTCTCGCCACTGGGGGGCGAGGAGGAAAAGTCAAAGTCGACTGTTTCGCCCGCTGCCGGTACCCCCACCGCCAAGAAGATTCCGCCGCAGATGGCGCAGCTCGCCGAGAAGGCGGCCGAGCGAGAGGAACGCCAGATGGAGCGCCTCATGAAACTCAACAAGAAGCGAAGAAAAAGCGCCAAAGCTACGCTTCTATCCGCTCCCGAAGAAGCGCCAGTTCCAGCTGGTCAAGCGAAAATCCCTCCGCCCACGTCCGGCGCTCCCGTCAAAGGTACAATATGTTTAGAAATTTGACCATTTTGGTGGGTTTTCGCTTTGGTTAAGCGAAAGTCTGGTCGGACATTGGAGGTGGACGCAGCGTAATTATTATAAGGCTAGAAATATTGGGTGGTCGCCCGGACCGCCTATTTCGCACAGATTTAATACCACTTAACAACTTCTAACCTTACAGTAATTTTTAGTCGCGCATGGCAAAGTGGCATAAATTATTTCTTTTTTCTCTTATTTGAAAAGAAGAGTGAAAACAATTTACGCCATGTTTGGGACCGAAAAATTGATTGTGAAGTTAACCGATCGTAAATTATTACATAATTGATGCGATTTCAGTTGCCTGTAAAACGAAGAAGGGCATGTCAACGGCGAAGCAACGCCTCGCCAACAAACTCAAACTCCGAAAATTACTGCCCAATTTTTAAGTAATGTACAAGGTTTAATCTTACCTCCGCCACCGGCTGCTATTATTCATTTTTTGCGTCGCGCTGTGCTGAAGTTAGGATCATTCACGATGCTATATCGCTGTCAACCAATCGAATAAGCAGAAGTGTCTATGTGATTGCGGCAGTGCTTGCCTCTTTCGAAGAGTGTTTTAATTTAGCGTTTCGTCCCCACTTTTTGGTTCATATAACATACAATTATATATATATTGAAACGTAAACNCGGCAGTGCTTGCCTCTTTCGAAGAGTGTTTTAATTTAGCGTTTCGTCCCCACTTTTTGGTTCATATAACATACAATTATATATATATTGAGACGTAAACCAACTCTTACAGAGAAACATGCAAATTACAGGGTCTTTCATCATAATTCGTCACTTTTGCATTAAAATTCAGCATTCACCTTGAACAGAATTTTGACGAAATTGAATACAAGAATTGACCAATTAGAACGAAAGATCCTGTAATTCATTAGTATTACCAAATCGGACATAGCCGCCCTCTGAATCGCACTGCAAACTGCGCGCACTAAAAAATTCCATTTGGTTGCAGTATGTGAATGGTCCTATTCCATTTCGGCTTAGTAATTGATTGCTAACTGCCTCTTATGACTGTGAAATTATCGACGACAGTACATTTTACAACGTACAATTTATCACATGGGCGTTTTCGCCTGTTTTAGTAGTCTTTCATAGCGTTGTCGCGGTGAACTCGGTAAAGAAAAGAAAAGTAAGGTACAAAATTTTGCACTCTGCGTAGGTTCAGTAGATGCGTCAACGATTATGCGCATTTTTTTAATGATTTGAACTATTTCGGATGTAAAATTGTCAAGATTGAAAAGCATATGTTTTTTGCTTAAGAGTTTTTGAGCTTCTGTTTAGCTCCCACTGTTTACGGACAAAAGGGTAATAAATTGCTACCGTAATTTATCGAATTTACCGAATTTTCGCGATAATACTTACGTTCCATCACGCGCAGGGTCGGATCAGGCTAATCGCGTCTTCAAGCGAAGCATTCTTTTCTGCTAGTAATATTTTCGGCTTGGAGGTCGGTTGCTCTAGAATATCGTTTGCTATTTGAAGATTAAGATTCGGATATACTGACGGTATCTGAATGGAGGAGTGGAAACGTCCATGCTATCCTCTTCCTTAGCCTCCATGGATCCGGCCCTGCTTTCCCTTGAATCGATCTTGAAGTTGTCGTTTTTTCTGTTAAGTAAAAGTACGATTTGCCGTCACATCATTTGTTCTTTAAACACGCCAGCGATGAAAAGAGATATGTTAAATCTACTCATCGACATTGACTCATTGAAATTGGTGATGAATGAATGTTCAACAGTTTCATTGTTTTTGCTTGAATCCGCGCTTTCAACTGAAAGTTCTCTCTTTTGTGCTGCTGTTGTTACTCTGTGTGAGACGCAGTAATGAACATATTTCATCCAGTTCAACATACGCCTGCTTTTATCCACCATATTCGGTGGCTGGTAGGGCGGATTGCGAATTGGATGGCAGATTTCATCACTGTTGCTATGTTTTTTTTCTGAAAATTGAACCTTTGATATCCATGGACGTTTCGATATAATTGTCTTTAACACATTGACGACAATACGACCCACCGGTGGGTCGTACGCGTTTGAACTGGTTTTTTCTGCGCTTTTAATAATTCCCCGCGGTTTTTGCAATTAATCGATAATAGTCCCCCATAATGCTGTAAACTTGGGACTACCATTTAGGACAATAGGACTCAATGGTGGGTCGTACGCAAAGAAAAGAAAAAATGTGTCTGTCCCATACGCGAAAAAACGAAAAACGTGCATTGTCGTCAATCTGTTGAGCAAGCTTTTAGAGCGTAACTGTTTGTGATTTTGTCTGCTGTTCGCTTGTGTTATGTTAGCGTATGGTATGCTTTGTATTTATATTGGAAGCAGTAATCATGAGCTATATTTGTACTTTCATTGCGTTATTTGTAGCTTTCCTATTATGAAGCACTTCTTTTGGTTTGTAATAAATCGTGAGGTTATTTCAATGGCATTCACGCTTTACACTCGACCGTAGTTGAAGTATTGGCAAGGACTCTTCGCAATCTGGACAGTTTTTTAGTCTTCTCGCGGCTTGCAGACCATTTCGGGGGGAGGTTGAGGTTGCAAATCTCAATATTACACTCGGTAGTATAGCTCCATTCCTTCAGTAAGATTATTTCTCAACCAATTAGAATAAGAAATGCGTTCATGTCATTGCGATTATGCCCAATGACTTGAGCTCGCCTAGAGATGGACATGAGAAGCAGAAAAGTTACTGAGAATTTTTGCTGACAGCAAAAATAAATATGCATAAGTGACTGCATAAGTAAATTTATAGCCAAAGAGGTATTTCTTGGATATTTGATAAAATGACTTCTGTTTCGGAATTTGCCTAATTTCCTAGCAAATTCAAGCACAAGAAGATGAGCAGGTGAGCAAGCACGCTTAAAATGTTCCACCAGCATGAGCGATAAACTAAACGAGCGATCGAGTGAGGGGACAGTAAAATTCTAGCGGGATAAAAGTTTGCTCATTTACTGGCAAGTAGAACGTGTTTTCACACATGGCCTCCTCGCGACACCACAGACCGTGAAATATGTACACGCAAATTAATAATGCTAGCGCGAGCGGAAAGTATACGGCGACTGTTCTGCTCGCTCGCTGCCTTGTCCAGTGTTCGCGTGTTCAACTTTAGCATCTGTTGCTTAATGATTCTGTGGCGCACGCAGCCGATATTTATTTAGGCTAAAAGTAATAGTTATAAAAATTAAAATTGGTGCTAACCGGGGCACAACATCAAACCAAATTGTTAGTCTACTTCCCGCCTGCTTGCTTTACATTTAGTACTTAAGAAGAACCCAATTACACGTGGACACTTCCCTGTTTCATTTCTCAAAACTAGTAGTACGCCTTTGCAGTTGTTCAAGGTTTTTGTCGAAAGTAAAGTGTTTCACACTATTTGCACAATCAACGCCACATCAACACCTGAGCGTTGAATGCGTAAGTGCTTATAAAAATAATTGATATGGTGATATGGTGCTGTATCTGAAACATTTAAGAATCAGATTATCATAAATTGCGATTTCTTGTACCGCCTCGCAGAACTAATCGTCTGACAATATTTGTTCGCCTCTGTTTTACTTTTTTCATTCTTAGTGTTCGTATTCTTTTAGATTCCAGTACACGTGAACAGCAATCAATAAAAGAGTGATGAACAAACATTTTGAATGGATGCTTCTTATGTGCGCATTCTTTCTTATCTATATATTTGCCAACTACATGACTTTGGTTGACAATGTGAAAACTGCATCTTCAATTTCTGTATCCCTAAATATGACTCCAATTCAAAGAGTCCGCAATAACAACAACATGGCTGCTGTCAACGGCAACCGCACTTTTACTCTCGCGGAATCGTTTTCGCAGAATGTTACTATAACATTTTCCAGTAGAGCTGGGTTATCAGATGATTCATCAATCATCCACAAACTTTATCTCGATTACCGACCAACCGTACCTTTTATTCGCATTGTGATGCTCAGAAAATGCAGGAGAAATTTTAAATTTTCCATGCAAATTACGTTGCGCCTGACAAATGAAGACAAAATTGTCCTTCCCAATGTTAAAATAATATCTAAATGCTCCAAACGACGACGTTTTGCTCCAGAGTGTCACTGGATATTGCATCATGTTTCATCCAACATTACAAAATTCATCAACGCTACTGAGATTGCAGGTCATAATTTTTTCTACAGGAAAACTGCAATGTATAAATTTCTCATTTTATAGGTTTAAAATAAATTTCGCTTTAGTTAAATTTTTCATTTTTAATTAAAAAACTTGTCAATCATTTTCTCTGCTGTTGAAGTGACTGCACATAGGAGAGGGCTCATGTTTAGGGTCAGATGAAATAGGATAATCGTAGGATAAATTCTACAAGCGTTCAAATTTTTTTGTCCGTAAAATGTGCTCTCACTAGTCATAAAAGATTACCCATGGCTAGCAAATTTAGTCATTGTCAGCGAAAAAGCCATCTTAGAACATATCCTAAACTCATAGCGTCTTCAGGCGCAGGTATGTATCTTATTATTCTACGTCTAAAGAATGATATGCAATTTGATTTTGTTAAAAGATGAAGGTGGTTGCTGATATTAATACACGTGAATGTTGCCAAAGACTTTGTGGGGATCCAGAACAACATAGCTTAAAATGATTGTAATCTGTATTAACAGGTGAGAAGTTATCCAAGTTAGTTAAACTTGTCCCCATAAATTGACAAATTACCAATCTCGAAACTATTTTGATCGTTGAAGGTGTGACTTTGACTCGACAGGGCAACATCTTTATCGATCTACCAGCATCAAAAATAGTTACAGTTCAAAGAGTGGACAAGTTCAAGATTCAGCTAGCCGTTTGCGTTTCACCAATCTATATTGCGGCTGACTGGCTACAGCTGGTGCAATTCGTAGAAATTTGGCGTTCACAGGGAGCACAAAAAATTATTATCTTTTATCAGACAGTTAGCGCTACGGTGCTGCAGTTTCTGCGTGCATACGAATCAGAGAATATAGTCGAAATGATACCCTGGTCTCCACTACCAGTTGATGAACATACAAACTTTGATCCAAACGCTGACACTTTTCGCATTGGCCAGCCTACCGCAGATACCGCCTGTATGTACCATACTGCGAATATAGCAAAGTTCGTCGCCAGGGTCGACCTCGACGAGTTTATTATCCCGCACTCAGGTAAAGTAGCTCTTCTTATTGCAAAATCATTTGACAAATATAAGCGTTTTTTTAACAGTTTTTGTCAAACTGAAGGAACCGTGGTTTAGCGCTCTTCAAATAAATCCTGAGGGGATCGATTTGTTCGACATGCTTCGATTTTCACCAAAATGAATAGATAATATTTCACTGTTTAAAACATAAGCAATTGCTGCTATTTTCTTAACATTAACTATCCATTAAATTGTCCCAGTTGCCATAAATTTGAATAGTGACAGTCATGATGATAGCCAGATTTAAAATGAAACGTTGTTATTAGTCTCCAGTAATGGACAAAATTTATAAAATTAATGGCAACGCCCACGATTCATTTTCTGAGCATTGACTCAAAATCTCTTTGGAGAGGGTTCATTTCATCTTTCTTCATCTGCAGCCAAAGTAGCATTAAATGCTACAAAGATTGTATGCCACAAAAGCTTAAATTCTTTTTGTGAAGCTGTAAAAGCAATCTGATAATGATTAAAGAAACGTATCATTGAAGGCCGCTTTCTTTTTAGGAATACTTACTGATTTCCTTGAAGCTGCGCTACGTCAGCATCCAAATGTTGGTGTCTTCTCTTTCTCTCCACCGCGTCCGCTTATCTTCTCTAAGCAGCCGACGCAGATCGGTCTTAATAGATTGGTCAATCCAAAGGATATTGATTTTTCATATCTGAAATCTTCTCTTTTCGAGGATGAAAAAGTATTCAAGGAAAGACCAAATTCCAAAATTAGCAAGACAATTATTCTACCACAACGAATAGAGAGAACTGGGACGCATTCGGCATCACCGCTACCAGGCTTCGGACAGGTGACCTATTTAAACTTTCTCAAATAGAACCAGCGGTCGAAATATAATTTCTTTCAAATTTTGGATCGCTGGTCTAATTTTATATTTTTCGAATTATGTAGAGTGTTATGAAGTTTTGGTCTATTACTATGGAAAAAATGATTCGATGTTTGCATTGACTACCAATGGACTAACGCTGAACTTCGTCAAAATTACATTTTCAATGCAGTAATAATTCATTGTCAATTTTAACATGTGTGGTGCACATTTTTTAGAATTCATACAATAGCCTGAACCTTTGCTTCACGAGAATTTAATTTCGACTAGATTTTGTGTAAAATTATTAAAAAATGCAAACATAACTGAACGGTTATGCAAGTGTGGCACTATCTTTACTAAAGCACAAATTTCAAGTTTGCTAAATTGTATTGAAATCACAAACTGATCAGAGCGTTGGACGCACTACTCTATTTTGCACTAACACGTGACAGTGTCTGCGTGTAATATGAAGCACCTATTTCTAAGTACTTAACAAATTGGAAGTGGGAGTGTCGGGTTTGTGAATAAATTAGCTTGCGCTGTAGAATCTAGCTTCCTATTTTCTTATAGAACCAATTTGCAATTTCGAAATGATTTTAGCAGACTTATAACTTGAGCTTCTGTAAAATTAGAGCCAAATTAACAACTGCTTATTAATCTTTGACACAGTAAAAAATTTAACAGCAACTATAATGTTAAAGTAAACTACAATGGCTACTATACAGAAATTCTGAATGAAGCAGATTTTCAATTATGAGATATTAATGAAAACAATGAAATATGAAAAACATAGGTTGAGTGCTACCAGCATCAATTCGTCGCACTAATTTTACTTGGCGGCTGTTCAAAAGATAGTATTTGACCGCGAGTTCTCTTTAAATTATCTCACATTTTAAAACTTATGAATTGAATGCACAAGAACAAAAAAAGCCAAACATTTTCAGGTAAAATTTCGTCATCGCAATGTTTCTTACCTACATCAGCGATACGATTTCGGAGACCCGCAGAAAAAAACTGGCAAAACAGTCAAAATTTTCACTATGGAAACAATATCTTTGATACAAAAAAATTATAACAGTATGGTTGCAAAATATTTTGAGGCAAACTTCACAACATCTCCAAATAAAGAAATATTGCCTATTGTTGGTCAATGTATGGCTGACGATCCGAATAAAGATGTCTGCAGAGCACCAATGAATACTTGTTTTCCTAAAGTCGAAAACATGACTGATTGGAGATTTATTGAAGAGGATTCTTTTATTGTACTTTGATGCTTAGATCGTTATTACCTATATCGACCGAAATAAAAAATATGTACTTTTCTCATGCCTAATTGTGCAAACACTTGCTGTAAACTCTCATAAATTTGTAATAAAAGCAAGTTCTGATGCCGTCCTTTCAAAAAGATTTTAAACGCAACGGAACTGCATAATTTTCGATTTAAATGAACGTGATGAATGCTGAGCTCGTGAAGTTATCGACGCTCGATGCCGCTTAACGCTGCATTTTCTCGTTTACAATATACTAAAATTTTAATTTCCCGCCATATCTCAATTTGATAATATTTTCACAAAATTCAGATGCAGTTCTCGAAAGTCTCGACTCGAATCATCCCAGAATACAAAGTTTCATCGAAATCCGAAAACGATTGTCAAACTGCGCCAAGGGAAGCTCAATAAAGGTCGATACTTGGAAAAGTCCGTCTTAAAGGCTATGCAAACAAAATGCATTTGAGCGTATTGAACATTCTTACAATAATTCAGTTATTTGTTCACGCATGGCGCGCTTAATGTTCTGCCAATGAGTCGTTATGCAGGCTGCATATACGTTGTGACATAGGATGTTTTTTAATCGTAGTTTCCTCATATCATCATGAATCAATCCGTTTGAAGAGGGTTTGATATCTTGTAGTAATAGTCAACAAAATAATTTTTTGAAATCATCTCATAATTTCAGCTCACCGAGCGCGATCAGTGTTAGTTATGCTCTTAGTAATAATATCTGACTCGGACATTTGGAATGGTTGAAAAACTAATTTTTGTATAATTTTGACCGCCGGGTAAGAAATGAAAAGATCTGTTGCGTCAGAAATTTCTTACATAAGTGCTGCCGTATTTTTTCTAATAATCGCCCCCCCCCTTAAGTTTAGATTGAGAAAATAATTGGCCACGGCGCTTATTGAAAGAAATACGGTAACACTGAACACGGAGGCGATTTTCACACACAATAGTAAATAAGCACGCAATAAATAGGTTCCTTCTTTGTTCAAAAGGCGTTTTCGGTATGCCGTCGGTCATCAAAGCTCGGCGTGGCCGGCCTGCCGACGGAACCGTTGACTGACATCGGACGCAGTGTTGAGGCGTTTGTGGTGAGCGACTGATGCGTTTGATCGCTTCGAAATGGCCGCCGTCGCTCAGCTTTGTCCCTGATTGAGGCGAACGTGCGGAGTAGAAGCTCGCGAAACGCTGGGTTCAGCCAGGCATACAGCACCGGATTCGCGACGTTGTTCGTCATCGCCAAACTGAAGGTGACTTTGGTATAAGAATGAGGACATTTGGCACGCTTTGAAATGGGCAGGACGATGATCGAGGATGGACCTAAAGGGAACTGCGGTCACCACTAGCTCTAGAGATTATACCGTTGACTGCTACTATCCACTTATGAGAACGTTGCTCAGTGGGTGAGTTTGCAAGTTTTATTGGAGCAAAAATAACGTCCGGAGCTACCACACTAACGATACAGGATCAGGCTAAACTTTATCATCAGTTGACAGCTCGGTCTCGAGTTCAAGATCTGAGCAAATATAATATTTTATTATTTTAGCCAAACACAGACCCGTTGTAAGCTGTAAGTTGGCATTTTGGTTTCATTTTATTTAAAATAGGGATTATTGTGAGAATTGCAGAATTTTACCAAAGTGCCACTGCACTGGTAAAGGACATACATAAATCAATCCGTCCAGGCTAGCGCACCAAGTCCTCCAAGCAAATGACCCTATCTCGTCTCAAATTCGTGCGTACCTGTGCGTGATCAGATTAATCAAGTAGGTGATATTGTGACGGCTGTCGATCCAGAATAAGTTTCCATTTTCGTCGTACTCCATGATGATGGAAACGACGTTTTGAGGTAGCCAAGTGAGGCCAAATATGATCACCATAGACGCCAAAATGGCCGTTGTCCTCCTCGTCTGGGCGTTCAGCTGCTGTCGTTGCCGCTCCTGATGCTCCATCAAGGGATCGCTGACGAGTGTTGACGACGGCGAGCAATGGTTATTGTCCCCATTTAGATGTGTTCCGTTTTCATCCAGAATCTTAACAAACCTCAGCATTTATTTTTAAGGGGGAGATTAGAGTTAGTTCCTCTCTGCTCCACCAATAATCATAAACGCATGAAGGAACGTGTATGCGTTCTCGATAAAGCAGGAAGTGACTTTATGGCATTTCACGCAACCTTAATCTGTCCTGTACTCGCGCTGCAGAGCGGATCAAAGACCCATTCCGAACATTGCACAGTTTTTAAATTCTCTGTTTTCACACTCACATGTAGAATAGGTAAATAAGTAGAAATTCGAAATCACCAGTTCTATATTCTTGTTTTCTAAACATTGGATAAAATTTGATGAGCAGAAAAGAAGATAACCGCCTACGCCGTCCGACCGGGACCTTCTCAGATTCTCTCCAGGTCTGCTAAAGCTACGTGCTGAAGTGGGCAAAGCAAGCTGCAGCAAGCATGAATCTCTATACTTTCTCTACTCTCCCCTTCTTACGCTTCCCCTTTCCCTTTCATAACCTATTATCATTCTTCTTACAAGCAAACAGTTCTCTTCTTAATGCTAGCAAAACTACCCGAAATATTATCGTTTCCTTATATTCTACCTTCGTGAACAAAAAAAGAAGTATTGTGTTTAGCGATGGAAAGTTATAAATGAGTATCATTCATTGAACACTGCACTGGTCTCGACGTCATTTGCAGCGCCCCGCAAAAATACGCGATAGGAAACAGTTCGCGGTCACTGCTCGTTGTTGATTTGCAAACAATGTATACTGTTTGCGAGGTATACACATCCAATAAGTAACTGCCACAAAGCATTATTTTCCGTCACGAATATTCGCGGCAGACCTCGTCATTTTTTTAGGATGCAGTGTGTAGTTACATACCGTAGATTTCGCCTGGGCTGCAGTCTCCAACAAATGTGAGCGTTCGTTCAGCTTGCGCAGCCGGGTCTCAGCACGATCACGCAGGTGGGCGAATATTGTCCAATAGCAGATGATCATAATGGCGAATGGGAAGACGAACTGCGCGGCTAGCACAACGAGCGTGTATGCGCGTCTTGAGTGCGTGTTTGGCCATTTCTCCGTGCAAAAATTGCCACAGATACCCTCGTACTGCACGACATCCATGTAAAACGCGTACGGTAGCGTCACCACCTAAATATATGCTGTTAGTCACGATTCTACTTCTTTCAAACGTTCGCGCGAGACGACGGATTGTTCCATAGCAAAGTGATCGGGGCTCATACAAAAGGTCGTGATGTCGACTCCCCCTTCATGTTGCCTCATCGCTTATTCAAGATTTTGTTCCTTTGCTATCAATCATTCAGTAACAGTCGTATGAAGCGCAAAATATATGACAATTTTGACTGATTCCTGCTCAATAACTGTCACTTGCATACTTTACTCATGCTTTACTCAACGATGATAGTCATATGGACAATTAATATATTATTACGAATTACGATGATTTAGTTATTATTTAGTGGAGTATAAATATTTTATTGAAATACATCTTTGCCTTCTGATTTATTCAGCGAATTATTTTATTAGAATTTTTAATAAAATAAATATTAAATACGCGCTTTCAGAAGCAGAATCACGAAATGTGTCTATTTCCACACTTCATCAAACAAAGGCGCACTTTTCGAGGACGAGCAGATCAATTTAGCTCGCAAGCAGTGCCCAGAGCAAAACGGGTATGAGCAAACTGAAAACGCTATCGCTATAATGCACTTGTTATTTACCACTGATGCGGCCCAGAGAATGCCAGCCGTGTAGAAGGCGCCTCTTCTATTGAGTGGATGGGTGTGTGGATGGACGACGAGAATGTAGCGATCGATGGCGATAGCGCTCAGGCTGAATGTGCAGATGAACACGCTGACGCCCTGCACCCAAGGAAGAAGATGGCACATCAGTTCGCCGAAATACCTGCAGCGGGCAGACTGCCAAACTGATTTGTTAGTCGCGCACGCAAAGCTTTACAGGGTGGCGCAAAACAACAAGCGAACCTGACTTCCTCTTAAATAGCGGTTGTGACGCGTACTATACGTGGATCATTAAAAAATTCTCCATGGAAAAAGATTTGAGCTGTTTGAAGCGATACAAAATCATACGCCCTTCTTGATGATTGCCCCCAAATGATAAAAGGTGTTCACGTTATCGACAATCCGTAATTTTTTCGAGTCCAACAGGAAAAATGTAGTCAATTTTCATGTCTGCACAAATCGCCCTTAAAGCTAGGGTCGGATGAAAAAATTAATGCACCCATTCGAATCAGCGTCCCAGATAACCGCTGGGTAGCGATTATTTCAACGAACAAACGTGAGCTTCTTTGCGAAACGATAGGATGGTACAGACGTCGGATGCACTGGCTGGAGGTAAAGAGCCGCCGTAGCTGGGTCATAAAGTTAAAGAAATAAGGTCTAATGATAACTACCAGAACTCACCATAGCTTGTATACATTGGTGACTGGTGTGATCGGCAATGAAAGAAGGCACACAATGACGTCACTGGCCGCTAAATTCAAAATAAATATGTTCTGCACGGTCTGTAGGGAACGCTCGCGCAGCGTCAAGAACATGACGGTGACGTTGCCCACCAGCCCCGTGACGAAAATGAGGAGGTAGAAAATAGCGAATGGAACGATCACCTGCAAATTGATATGCCAATTTTCTCATTCAGCCCTTTTCAACGCTGCTACAATATAATATTCAATTAGCAAAGTTCAGAATGTTAGCAATTAAATGCCAGTGCAGGGACCCAGGGCTCATTTCATAGAATTTGCAATCACAACCTAAACAACGACAGCGGCAAGCGCAGTGGCTGAGCACTTATGACGTATGCTTGACGAATTCTGGTTAGAGATGTACAGTTTCAAACTCTCACGCCCCCAACCATGCACAGTTCGGTTAGCTTACCCAGGCACTTGTTGTCGGATCCGGGTACATTTCGCGATAGATGGAGCATGCTGAAATATTGGCGGTCGAGTTGGACGCGTTCGTCATTTCTCTACTCATCTACTGTGCTGGTACGCGACAGCTGAGTCAGTGCACTGAAAAATATTTGAGGTTTGATTACTTAACAGTTTTTCACCCGGTAGACGCGAAGATTTCCTAGATAATAAAGATGAACTATGGAGGCGCGAAATATGAAGTATCACTAAAAATGATTGTATGATATTATTTACAGAACTATCATCATTCAGAGCGATTCTTGCGCCAAGATATTTGCACCTATGCTGATGATCTAAGTACATCATCGAGACTTCCTTTCCTATCACAACGCGCAGCTGTCAACTGAATCGATTTCAGAACTGACAGCGGTAAACCAAACGTCATTTAATATTATCAAAGAAAAAGCCTATAGCAATCAACTTTTTCTAAGGCTGAAGCTGCCTTGCGCAGAATCGATTAGTAGCATACACTGGACAGTCAGCCCCAAACAGCTGCGATGAAAAATGGATCTGCAACATCTTCGATAGGAAGTATACAAACAGAGTAATTTTTGTAAATTGGTAATTTCTAAAGACTAGGGCTGGAAAGCGTATAGGTGGCAGCGCTCTGATAGAAGCGAATCACTGATCTGCATTAACGCAAAAAATATTTTCATATTAATCGAAAACTGTCACAGCGAGTCTCAGCTGTTCCGAAAGGCACAAAAATCGGCGCAGACCTGCTCTGCCTCATTCGCGATAAGAGAGCTTTCTGGGTGCAAATTTTATCGACCAAAAACAAGCAGCAGTGCTCAAGGTATAATCAAATGGTTTTCATTAATAACATGAGGAAGAGAGGTCTTTGATGAAATTGCCACCAGAAATGAATTAAAATAATTAGTGTGCAGCTCACACAGCCTTTAACGCGTAGACTATAATTCAAAACACGCAAATATCATGATGCAAAAGGTTACAAATTAATTATTCACTCTGGTTAATCGGAGGATAAGCTCAGCTCACATATCCGAACCTTTCAAAACATGTTCAAGGCAGAACTAATGCGGCTTCTTATAGCAAGCTGAAGTAATAGACATTCAACAAGAATCATCCTCTGGATACTACTAAATCTGACATTGTTAAGAGAGAATTATCGGCAGTCGCAAGATAATAGAGGATATTTGAGTGGAGACAGTTAAAACCGTTAGCATGTATGTATAATTGAAATTAGTGTAAGCAATAATAGTTGTAGTAATTGAAACTCCAGTTTCAGGTTCGCTCGGAAAGGGCTACATTGCAACTACAGTTGATGAAACTGTAATTGTGGGAAGAGCAGGAATTATTGGTCCGTTGCTATATACGCAAGAAAATTTGCCATGTCGCAACTTATTAATTAACACACTTACCCTAACTTTAATTACATCAGCTCTATGACTAAGCCCCACAGCCCAGAGAATGATGAGAAGATCAAATGAATCGTACCTACATAGAAACCCTAAGCAAAGATGCACTCGAAATAACACAGTAAGCAGCAGCAGCAATGCCAACGGAACTAAGGCAACCGGTAACTATGCGTTCTGGAGTCCGTACGCGCGGCCCAACGGAGCGAGCGGAATTGGTGATCGCGAGTCACTCGCTCTTCCGCCAGAAGGAAGCATACGCTCGCAAACCGCCCTAATATGGACAAGCGACGATCAATCAACAATCGCTGGGGTGGTGGCGGCTGACTAGAGAGTAACGGCGAACTCTAGTCGACCACCCTCACGCAGGCTCGTCCAGGCAGGCGCATAGGAGTGGCATGGTGGTATGACAGACGGCCGCAACTCCTCCCCCAGAGGGGTAGTGCTTCTTGTTCCTTGGGGTCTGTGGATGGCAGAAATTCTTTCATCATGCAAGGGGAATACTGAACTTTTTGAATTGCTGAAAATTACAGTGCGGCAGCTTTTTATTACGAACAAGCGACATATAGTTCTGAATATGGGAAGAGGTAAGTGGTGCCGTCCCTCGTTTCCCTAGTTATTTGATTACACTATCACTGGCACGGCGTCAAAATTGACAACTGGGCGTAAAACAACGCTCACTACGGGACAAATCAAGAGCGTTCAAATAAGGGCCTTTTCTATTTCCTTTAGGACCACCGAAAATAGCGGGAATTCAAAAACGGCTAACCGGCAGTGCCTCCCAGGCCCTTCCTCTTCGCTACGCCCGCGCGTTTTGGCTTAGGCACAGCGCGTTGGTGTGGTGACATTTGCATCCCATCCCACAGGCACCCAGACAACTGCATAGAGAATAAGCTAGCTACGGATGCATGTTAAAGGGGAAAACGAAACGTACAATCAATCGAATCCTACAGCACAATATTTTAAGAAATTTTTATCATCAAAAAGCTTTGAGAAGCGCCGCTATCTGTCAACAAATGACGTGCACCTTGCCTATTTGGGAAGCCAAAGGAACGCTGTGTCGTGGACGATGAGCAAAAGCTTGAAAAGGAATAGTGACGGAAGGTGTCTGATGAGCGAAATATGGGCGCAGTTGACGCTTCGAAGGCCCCCCAGCTATGGAAGGGTCGGCCACTCTGGCGCGTCCTCGTCGGCTATATTTGCCCTTCGTGTCGCGCGCACCCTTCAAGACGCTTTCGCGTACTACAATATATCGGCCGAATGGTTACAGCAGGAAAATGATTAAGCGCACAAAAAATGCACATAAAATCAATTTTTCACAATTCAATTACTTTCCTGTATATATAATGAAAGAATTTATCGGCGGTCACTGTCAAGGGCGCATTGCACCTTTTTCAAACTTTGAAGGATTTCATTCTGGTTTCATTCACAGTCTCAAATCATAAAAGTCTAAAAAATAGCAGCACATTTTCAATTGCGCACGAATGTACACGAAAACTAGATAATTTGAAATTTCTCACGCCAATTTTTGCCGACAGACATAATGAGACTGAAGTTATTGTTACAAAGAGCTATTTAAATATCTAGGCATTAAATAAATTAGGACATTTCTAAAGTGTCACTGCGGAAACTAACCCCTCAGATAATATCCTCAAGTTAACACATTTTTGAGCCACACCATATGCATGGTGCAATAATGATTGAAGCAGACAAAACTTTTCCATCCTTGTTATGCAAAGAGGAGAGATAAGAAAACAGGCAAAGCGTTGTCGTCAACAAATGCAATTTCGTTATTCCACTGCGCTTTTCCGCTTTCGCTCAATTGGTCGTCGGTCCAACTGGACAGGCTGATCCGATTAGACATGTTCGAACATCCGCGTAAACGCGTCCAGGCGTTCTTTTCGCTCAATCAGCCGACTCCGCGCCAGCCAGCTGCGGCCGTCAATCATAAACGGACGTTAATTGACATGGAAAACGCCACGGGACGCATCCAACCCGCCGATATTTCGACGGCGTTCCCCGTTGGCTGGGAAGCGATTTATGAAGAAGCATGATGTTCTAAGGTAGCCCGTTGACTCGACGATAGAATATGTACGAGGAACTGGCGAAGAGTTGCAGCTGGACAATGGCAGCATTGAGAAATGCTCATAGACTTAACAAAGCGGTCACAAACTTTATATCATTTTTAGTCCTTGAGCAGGGTTGCCAGGTCAAAAATCGGTTTTTAAGACTAATTTTTTGAAATTTAAGAAATTTTTAAGACAAACGCTTCCAATTTAAGACAAGGATATCTCATCGTTTCTGCGAATTTTTCGAAATTTTTTTAAATGAAAAAGAAGGCTTTATTAGTAACATCTGATCTCCAAGAAAGACAAAAAAATGACAAGACGACCGTAAATTTTTAGCGGATGACAAAAATTTACACGTTTGCCTGCTGCTTCTTTGTCTTAAAAGTGTTTTGTGTCTTATAAGCTTTAAGGCAGAGCACCAAAATTTAAGAAAAATTCTTAAATTTAAGTGAAAATGGCAACCCTGTCCTTGAGTATACTTGAAAACGTTGAATGGTATTTATTAGTGGAGCTTGTCAAAGGATTATCAAAAATATATGAGGAATCCTTTCACTTTCGTGGTGCAAAATGAGTAAATTTTCAAGATAGAGTGGGAGTCTAACCGTCGAGTGCAAGTTGTACTCGAATAAGCTACATGTGTAATCCGAACGAAATTTATAATAGTATACCTTTAGATATCATTTACCATTTCCGCCTTTACAAGAACACTTTTCAATTCAAAGAGAGCATTTCCCAAGTCGGATGAAAATGGAAAATGTCCTCATTGAATGGGAAAGTGTCCCTATTTAAATGTAATGCTCAACATATAATCTAATTTACGCAAGAAGATGAAACGAGATTTTACTGGATTCGCATTCATCAATACAGGTCGGGACATGGGGGTTAAGAAGTTCTTCAGAGAGGACAGAGACACTACGGATATGCTCAAGCAACACTCTTCCCCACTGTCAGCTGGAATTTGAGCTATGTTCAGCGTTTGATGGAGCTCAGTCAACTGGGAGGGAGGTGGTCAGGGTCAGTTCGCGGCTCTAGCGGCCATCGCATACAGGGTGGCGCAAAAGTTCTGATAGCACTATTTTAAATGTACTATGATGTAAAAAAGTTATCAGAACTTTTGCGTTACATTGTATTTCGTGTCTATAAATCCGGCACTGTTCCACAATCTGTCACCTGTGCCGTCATCTGCTAGTGTTAAGCATTCGCACAGCCGATACGTAAACCCTCGATAAGTTTGGTCAATCTATCAATGTCTGAGAACATCTGTTCATGCGCGCTAGAGGAAATGGCTGGCAAAGTCCGTCGCGCTCGTCATCTTATTTACGCCGAAAAAATGAATCGAATTCTCTCGCGCTTTCAACAATAACTGGCCCTCTTTGGAAAGTGACTGGCAATGCCGCCAGAGCCGGACGCCAATAATTTACGATCACTAACGGGCTGTTCAGAGTTGACGCAGTGTCCTCGCATGACGGCGCCCGTTAGAGATACGCTTCTCGATCTTTCACTAACGTTACTAAGGATCAATAATCGTATTTCTCACGAGCCTCATAATATCGCACCGACTTGTACACGGGCTCAAACCTTTATACTGCTCTCAGATAGCGTTTAAGTCAAGCGCAAGCATCAAGTTATGCCAGAGAAACCTGCGCGAACAAGTTGCATTCTGGTTACTTTCGCTGAAGCAGAGAAACTGAAGCTCAGAAATGGAGCGTATCAATGGCGATTCTTACAATGGCAATTCACAGTCGCGTTCAGTCGATCGCGGAGCAGTAGCCTTGAAGCTTTTAACCGCGACTCAGGAAGTACCCAAAACTCTGCGTGAAAATGGAGTGCTTTCATCACCGCGACCGGAAGCTTTATGAAAACGGTCCCAAAAGTCGATATTTTCTCAGCGCTTACAAATAAACCTGTCGCATGCAACAAGTTTCACTCAAAAGCAGCGCTAGAAACTGAAACTTGGAAGCAACACTGACGTTTCAGGGGGAATCTTATATTTTAATAAAAGAATCATTACCATTTTCCGGATCTTCCGGATTCGGGGAACGCTGAACGCGTCATGACATTCCTTCGTCGGCTAAGATCCGTCAATTATTCTCTCGCCGACTCGTTCGATCGCGTGCGCGGGCGATCGGAAGGAAAATAATCAGACGCGCCCTGAGTTTTTTGCTAGTTCAAGAGCGATTTCCTTCGATAAAGCACTACATTTGTGGGCCGGGCGTGCAAGCGCGTCCATTTGGTGCGAACTGATATCGGTTTCGCGCACGCTCGCACAAGGCGTGCGGTAGAAAATATTGTACGTCTGACGCCAAAGAGCCCTATTCGACGAAAAAAGTTGAACGAGTCTAATAATAAACTCCAACGCGTACATAAAACGGAAGTGACAGAATTATGAATTTGCCGCTTTCACCTTAACTGATCAGCGATTCATTTTTATCTTACCGTATTCATTTTAGCCCGACAATTTCTTAATTTTAAAATTTTACTCTCAGTGCACAAGGGCCTATTTCATAAACAATTGATATTGCGGAATAGCGGTATTGCAAGCACAATAATTGGTCAGAAATCCGGATGTAACCAGAAATTACCGGAAAGCAATAAATCGCCGCGCTTGCAATTTTGCAATATCTCAATTCGGCAATTGTGATAGATGTACGGAACAGGCCGCAGATGAATGAAAGTTGACCTCAGCAGTTACGCGCAGCAGGTGCTTCGCCAGAGCGAGCGATCGACTATCGAAGCGACAGCGAAAGGACATCCTCCGCCTCCCGCGGAGTGCCATGAAACGTGCGCACGCGACTGTTTAGCTCCGTCAACCGTGAACGCCATGATCACACGACGACCGACCTTTGAGGAGCATCCAGGCCGGCTAACTGAGGCGGCGACGGCCGTCGCTAAATGGCTAACAAATGACACCGCGCATGTTGGAGAGAGATAGTGTGACGCGCTACGGCCAAAGAGATTAACGCCGGCAATTTTCACCGGTGCAGCAGTCACTGATGTTAGGCTGGATCTCTTGAGGAAGTTCTTAAGAGAGCTAAGCAACTTATTATGCTTACAATATGTTAATAATGCATTAATGTCGCCCTTTGAGTAAGCGCCAGGACGAACCTTAATAAGTGCAGCCCAGATAAATCAAGAATTCCGACAAGCGTAGCTATTTCTTGACTGCCGCCTCTAATACCTTTTGCGTGTCAAATGACACAGGGACAAGCGCGAGAGCTAATAAGTCCGAAGACGTCGAACACTTTCATAGCATAACTGTCGAGGATCGCCGAGGTAAACGTTAGTGCGCAAAAGTTAGGATCTTCCACGCAGAATTCTTTCCGCAAACAAATTAAAAGAGAAACCTTATCGGTGACAGTTGGTAAAGTTAAGTTCAGTGAAATTCTAAAGCAGCGTACAATACCGAGATAAACCTGCTCTCATATCCCAAGTAAAGCCTTCACCGTCAGCAAAAAGAATCCGTCAAGTCCTGCAGGCTCACACGTGAAGTAATTAAAATTTCCCCATAACGATCAAAGTATCTCCAGAAAAAGAAGGCGTGCGAAACTTTGCAAATGAGCTAAGTAAAGAGGATAAGAATATTTCCACCAAAGATTCTAAGCAATTATGAAACTATTTTAAGTGTATCGATAATCTGTACGATCGCGTCTGATTTTAAATCGACAAATTTTTTCCCGATTCACCGCAATTATCAAACAAAGGTTTCATATAGCAAAAACAAATTACCGTTAATAACGAAAAATGGAACACAATCGAAGAACTATTTTCGAGAGAATTCGTAATCTTCTCCGTTGAACACTCCACGCTTATGTAACCTTTGTCTATTCCTTTTCAGAATTTTTCATTTGGGCATTGTAACCGTATGATTAGATGAAATTCACCAATCTCGATGAAGGACTATTGTTCTGTTTAAGTCCATTTTATAAAAGGATATGTTCCACTTGTCCTGTCACCCGAAATGATTACTTTCAAGGTGGAAACAAGCAATTTACTTCACCGGCCTAGCCTAACAACTCTGACTGCTGTCAAAATTGATTGCACTCGTGTTTCGCATAGTCTGATGCTCAATCAAAATTTATCTCAACAAGGAGGTGAACAGACGGGGTACCAGGGCCTAATTCATGAAACTCTTGCAACTTCAACAATTTTAATTACAGCCTCGAGAAGCGTAGTGATTGCTCCGTTGAAATGTGCGCGGGAAATTTATCATGTGCATATCAAAATTGACCACTCGCTGTACTCTCCCCAATTCTAGCTTCATGATATTGGTCGACGGCCTGGACCGGTAGAGAACCTAACACTCACGCAAGAAGCAGCTTATCAAACAGCGAAACTCTCTGGAATCTGACGCTACTGATCGTCGCTCTAACAAATGGCAAAATGACGACAGCGCGAGGGACTCTGTCAAAGAAATGTCGGTTGCGCGTTCGCTACGCGTCATTTCCGCTTCGCAATTAGTCGGCTCTCCGTCCGACATTGCCCACGATGGTCAGGCAAACTCAATCAGGCGCACATGGCAGAGACAAATAGCAGCGGCCGCTATTGAACTGTATATGATGATGACAAGCTTTCGTCGCCAGAGATGCCATTGACTTCTCAATAAATATTAATACTGCTGCTATCCATACCGCAACATTACTTTTCAATAACTTACACTTTAGGCCAGGCCGGTTCAAGTGATAATAACAATGTTCATGTTTTGAAATGAATGTTCTCGCGCTAACGCAAAAGGTACTGGAGTCGATACGCCAACATACGCCATGACATGCACATCAAGGCAGAGCACGTTATCGTGGTGTATCTCTTTTTGTGGAGCGGAATTTTCAAATCTCGAAGTCGGATCCCAAAAAGTTCAATACATTCCTAACGTTAAATATAAAAATCTGAGATCGAGTTTCGTAGCATGTTCCGCATCTAACCATTTACGTACGTATAAACAGTTTTCAGTGGCTGTTGACGCCGTTTGACACAAAATTGTTTCGCTTGGTCTGAACAACGACGACAGCTCTTTCACTCAGTCTGCTTCAGTTCGACGAGACGTCTTTTATTCAGTCTTAAGAATGGCCATCGAACATCAAACCGGCGATCGCCTATCATATTGGGAAAACTCTCATTCCTCTCAGGCAATGCAATCACAGAAGAAGGCCAATTCCTTAAAGTTCAAAGTTCTATTATGTGTAAAAGCAAACAGATATCTAAACGACGTTCATAGATTAGCGCCCTGAGCAATGTGGCAAAGAGAAAATGCTAATTCGAAATCTCATTTTAAGAAAAATTGAAGAAGTAATAAGGCTCTTCGCAATTATGTGGACGCAATGCACCAATCTATACCATTTTCGCTTTAAACTGGACACTTTCAAATTCATATTCAACGTAGATGACTAGCTTTAGAATATCCATCTTAACGTCGAAAACCTCATCAGAAAACATCTTTCAAGTGAAAATGACATATTTGCGCTCTTGGAATGCTAAAAATATTATTTGCACCTACCAAACTAATTCAAAGGCACTTGACGCATGCGGAAACAAAGTTTGATTCGTATCAGCCAGGAAATAGTTATTTGCTTCCAAGGAAGGCGAGATTAAAATTAGGCCAATTTGTTGTGCTCAAATACATACGGCATCTGTCGCGAACTAATGGCGCACCCAGTAATGCGATGCCATTGACTATTTGCACAGAACGCAATTAATGATTATTGTTGCGCAGAGCCGCTGGTCCACTTTTACTCGCGCCAGCGCAACTTCGCTTCGCAAATACATATGGGAAAATAAAGAGCGTTTGCTTAGAACCACTGAGATCATATGTATATATAATCGATACGATCTGACTGAGGGCTCAAGTAATCCCAACGCCAACTAATTCAACACGCAGGGGAAAAGTTAGAGGGAAAAAATTGTAGAGCATCTGTGAAGCAATAGTTTCGAGTTTAGTTTTCCCGAATCTGCCGCATTCGATTCGGAGTAAGGCGCGTGACCTATTTCCACAATTTGATCTCGGATAACGACGTCGGAGAAGTTCAAGAATGCTTGACTACTGGAAGTTGTAAGACGTGTATGCGTACTTCAAGAAGCACTGTTTGCTCCGCGCATTCTTAACACAGTTTATTTCAACGATGGGATTAGGCCTAAGGATACAACCGTGCAACTCAGCGCTACAGACAGCAAGCGAGCTGGATCTCAGCAGGTAGTGTGTATGCTTAGTTTAAACATAACATCGGGGTGTTTTCAATTTGTAGAGTCACGCTGCTTCTTAGCTTGTTTTTTCGGCCGTGGACCGGCAGAAGCATGTTTGACTATTTTATAACCAGAAGCCTGATTTTGGAAGAAATCTTATGTCGATAGTAGCGGCTTGATACACCAAGTGCGTCGAGTGACCTTAGATAGGAGTTTTTGTTAAGGGATATTAGCAGGAAGTCTCCCTACTCTCGACAGTTCGTACAAACCTTGTAGTAATCGTCATAATTAACCTTTGGAAGCATTGTGCATATGCACTCATCGTAATTGACGGTAAGGTTAGTATTCTGACTTGCGTACCCGGAAAAAAGCTTACCGAAACCCCACGCCTTGCCACAAGATCCGATCATCGTTTTCGTAACAGTATGTTTCAGCTTTAAGAGGAGAATAATCTTTAACGCTCGCGTTCCTACGAGTCCAGTTTTGTGTACAGACCGGTCCGAGTTGGTGGACTTTGGGGACAAAATAGCAAATTCTCGATTCAAGTTCACGAGTTTGTCTACAATCTTGGCTGTAGCTCTAAATAAGATGCTGAAGCTTCTGAAATTATGCACTTTTTGATATATGCAACCTAATCAGCGTAATTGTAAGCAAACATGAATGCAAAAAAGGAAATGAAGCCGAACACACCGAGATGACCCAGAAAAACCGGATTCCGTATCCGAACACTTAATGTGGTTGATGAAATTCTTGTGTTCTGGGCGAAAAGTCCTTTATTGCTTGCTTTATTAGAGTATAAAACATCAACTAGAATACTGCAGCCGACATAACGACGCTTTCAATGCACATTACAATTACAAGATAATTGCCAATATCTGCACGGCAAAAAGGGCGTGATTATGGTGATAACGAGCAGGAATGCAAACGAATCAACCAAAAAAGATACGGCATATTGAAATTGTCCGCTTGAGGTGCTAATCAAAAGTCTCATTGCGTGCGCGCGCATGCGGTGTGGGCAAGAGTTGAGCAAACTAATTTCCCTTTTACAAATAAACACACCCCCACAAACTCCTACTCTTATTGCAATAGCTCTCTCTAATTTCATATATAAATTTCATATATCCGCCCAGAGTTCACATAAGCAAGTGCTTAAACAAAAACGGTGCAAGCACGTCGATTTTATTCGCAAAAGATCGCAAAATATAAATTTGGACACAGCAATTTTATTGCTCGAGAACACACTCCACAGATTTCACATATATTTTCATAACAATTAACAAAACAATAGCGATCGCAAAAGGGCTACAAGCAAACTGCGCAACGTTTAACTTCAAAATCTCTTTTTATTTAAATCTTGTACTACTAAAATCGTTAACAATGCTGTCGACAATTTTCGAAATTATTAAAAGCAGCAACACTACTCTTCGATCCAGCAATTCATATTAAAAATTGCGGAATGATTGACGTGTGTCCGAATCTATCTAGACAAGTCTGGTTCCCATTAAAAGTCAATAAAACTATTCGAAAACATCGTTACTTCTAGACGCCGTACACTTTTGAAAAATGTAAAACGTTGCGCAATTTTTGAACCCTTCAAAGTAAGCCCGTCATCGAAGTAAAAGAGATAAAAAACCGCAAACATATGGCTAGCATAGAATATCTGCAATGCGAAGGGATGCATATGCTACGTTACGCGATATTCGATCATACTCAGATATTGGTGTGTTCAAGCACCAAAAAAGCGAGCGTATCTTTGCCAGCTACGGTAGCTGGCTCGATTTCTTGTGACAAATCGAAAAAATTTAGTAAAGAGAGAAGCGGTCAAAATGAGTCGAAAATGGCGTAACATAACAAATGCACGTTCCCCCAGCACTGTATAGTCAAAATTCCTTAGTCAGTAACAGAGAGCCGCAGGGAACACATCTGGTAATATCCAGCAATCTACCCGTCACGTGACAGCATTAATATCGTATTAATGCGTTGATATTCAGTTCAGAAATTGTACTGTCACATGACGGGTAGATCGCTCGATTTTGCTCGACGTGCGAGGAACAGTATATCACGCTTAGTGCGGAAACTAAACTGCGCGTGCTCGATGCGTGATCCACGTCATATACAAACCTTTATCCCAAGGGGACCGACATTTCACTTTCTTGCTACTGACTAAGAAATTACGATTATCATCTACTAACTGCGTGGGGGCTAATAGATGACATTATGTCTGTCAGATCCCTTGAGAGGCATGGCGTCTTCCTCGTTGACCTGCTTGTCCAAGCGGCGATATCTGGCGCCGCCGCGCGAGCCGCGACGTCCGCCCGACGTGGAGCGTCCTTCGACAATCAGGCCTGAATCAGGATAGACCATCAATCTTCTCTCGAACCGGGACGATATGCTCCCCATCAAGTTGGAATTCGTCCCAACACGCCGCACGCTCTGATTTACTACGGTATAATTTACATGCGCGTGTGTCGTGTTCTAACGCAATCCGGCCGAATGGGGTGTATCGTTCACGTGCCTCCCCCTTTCCCTTCTAATAATTTATAAAGGAAATTTCTCAAAGATTCGCCCACTCCAGCCTATTTTTGAGTCGCGTAAATTAGCCGCTAATGACGACGCTTCAGTGCACGTAATATTATCCACCGATGCGTTGTGTCTATTTTCGAAGAAATCACGCGTTCCCAAATCTGCTTATCGAAAAGGGATTTCGGGGGGCGTATGTTCGAGAAAAGCTGACATTGGATAAGCTGCACTCATTTTCTATCACCTTTTATCTGCGAATTCTCGCCCATTCTTCATTTTTTGGTTAAAAATGAAATTACTTTTTCCAAACCTCTCAAATGCGGCATGTAAATAGCCCTTCGGAAGTGTAAATGCTAGCCATACTGTCAAAAAATCATCAAGGAATGATTATTTGACTGCTGACGTAAATCCTACCACCGAAATAGACAGCAATAATTTAAAATCCCCACAGACCATTAATAAACATTAAAAGCGGCGACAAATCCCTTAGAGGTCAAATTAAAATTATAAAAGATTGTCTCGCGTGCCGTACCGATAATTTTCTTCTTATTATGAACGCCCAAGTACGCAGCGATGACGAGTACACTGCAGACGATCAAGTAGAACATAAAGTGGGAAGACTCGGACTGCGATAAGTCGTCATCGGCAGCCTCCTCCGGTAGTTTGCTCTTTCGCTGCTGCTTTGGCGTCTTGCGGGGACTCTCCTCCTCTGCTGCAGCTGGTTTCTTTTCCTCTGCCGCATCTGGTTCCTTCTCTACTTTCTTATCTGGCTTCTCTTCTTCTTTCTTTAGTTTCTCTTCTTCCTTATCTGGCTTTTCTTCTTCCTTCTTTAGCTTTTCTTCTTCCTTCTTTAGCTTCTCTTCTTCCTCTTTTGGCTTTTCATTGTCCACCTTCGGCTTTTCGTCGTCCGATTCAACTTTTTCCGCCTGTAAACGCATTTATGAATTTGAACATTTCATATCGAAAAGGGCACTTTTCAGTTCAATGAAGACGTCTCCCATATTAAAGAGAACATTTTCCACATTCGTTCACATTGAAAACGTCCTCTTTCAATCAGATAGCATACTCATTCCTTATTGAAGTGCTCTTAGTATAATGCAAATGATATATTTGCCATATCTCTTCATCCAACCTTAAGAAAAGTATATTTGTATTGCTACAAAAGACAGATTCTAAAACGCAACGCATGAAACTGTTTTACATATTCAGTATACCAGAGGCGGGGCATGCGGGTGAACATCCCGAAGAAAGCTGAGAAAATAGCAACCCTAAGCAGCAAGATGGCGCCCACAGTAAACCCGCTAGAACCAACAAATAGATCTTCACTAACTATGTTTTTAACACGGTCGCACAATCGGAAACGACGTATTAACTTACAGATAAAGAGGTGAATTCATTTCAAAAATAGCAACAATATAGCTATATTCCCTCGAAATAATACTCAATCAGCCCTAAAAACTTGATGTCAGTTTACAGGTGAAACAGCCCTTCTTAAGTGTAACTGAACTGCACTTGCTTAAATGCGTTGCTAGTTAAACTTCGATAAGTAGGCGTCTGTCATTGTTTGCGATCCCGAGTCGCCACGCGTTGCTTAATACAGACTAAAATAGCACAGCTAATAAAGGCAGAATGAAAAAGCGGACGAAGGCGCGAGAATGCCCCTAATTTACACGGCTGAAATTGATCCCAATTAAGCGTCATGCTCCACTACGGAGCGTAGCCAATCAGACTTCTATTCGCGAAGTCAGCTCCTATTCATTATCGGCCAATCAAAAGGGCGAATGAAAGAAGCTATTAGGGATTGGTCTTGCGCTTATTGAGACCAAATCAATTAGTGACAGGAGGTAAGCTTAGCGTCGGCTGAGAGCAAATGAGATGCGGACACAGAAGTTTCGAGGGAGAATTTCTCGATTGCAATTACATTTCGTCGCCTACCCCTATTCAACTGGAACAGTCCGACTATAGTCGACATTTCTTCGCGAGGAAAAAGTATCGAAAAACGCACAAGTCTAGAAGATCTATGGAGATGGCATCTTTGCGAGACCAGCTGTCTTTTTGTTCATGGAATAAAAGAGAAAGGATCAATCGGCTACTAAAGATAATCCGGCTAAAGATAAAATATTGCTCAAACGCAAAAAGCCCATTTGTGAACGTGTTAATACATTATAATCCGGTCTTTGTAAGACAATAAGTTAAAAATCTTCTTGCTGATCAAAACAGTTCGACAGGCATCAGCCGCAGAAAAAACGCAAAAATCCCGATGGCGATCCAAAAAATTACGCAATTTAAAAAGATCGGAACTTGCAGCCATTCACAGATAGAAAACGAACTGAATGCAAGCAGATACTGAGACTAACACCACTTCCCTTCAATAAAGACATTTTTCAAATCAAACAGGCTACTTCTCAATTCTAAAAGGACATCTCCCAAACCGATAAGAAAAAGTCCTCATCGACTTGAAAAACGTCTTCTTTGTCTAGGAAAGTTTCCTTACCAAGAGGTGGTACAATTGACTACTGTAAGGGTAGAAATATTGGGTGGTACTCAATTTGGGTGACCGGCCCAGTTGGACCAATTCGGTGATTGGCCGGACCAGCAAATTCACTCAAATTTAATCTCACCCAATAATTTTTCGCTTCACAGGACCTAACATGGGTAACTAATCGGTTTGACTCAGTGATATTATAAGAACAAGCTTATCGGATAGGGTTCACCTTAGGTGGTCGACCGGATCACCCAAATTTAATACCATCCAATAATTTCTCGCCTTACAGTATATAGCCAACAAAAGCGTCCACTTATAAATGTTCTAATGATGAAGCTAAAATGCAATAACATTGCTCACCTCATTAGCGCCTTTCTGTTCTCCGACGGTGTCCGGCGGCGCGTCCTGATCGTATTCCGAGCCATTCTCTTCCGCTTCTTCAAGTCTGTCCAGTTGAGGCTCAGGTGCGACAGTTCCCGCTAGCCCGTCCATCGTCGTCTGAGACTCTGAAGGTGGTGAAATAGTTCGCATGCGTTTCGATAAAATACGCCCCAACGCAAAGAAGAGCATGTAAAAATGGATCGAGTCGGGCTAAGATAAGGGGCCTGTCACAGCGATTCAAGCAAAGTGCGATCTTTTCGTACTTGCGCGAGTACTGGGATTTCTTTGTTCAAACCTCTTCACAAACCTTGTATTCTTTCAAGTATCTCGTTCTTAAGCATAGGACACTAAGGGTGGACGACAGTCTCTATTGAAATATCTGTCTAACATTTATTCGTAACATTTCAGCCGGTCCTCATATACCAGCATAAACAATTTTCAATGTACCTGCTTGTGGCGGTGGCTTTGTAGCGGCTACCGGCAGCTTCGATGGTTGTTTGTCGGAGGCATTGGATTTGCTCTCACCCTCCAACACTGTTGTCGAATTATTCTCTTCAGCCGAATTAGTTTTCTGAATACGTTCATTAAATTCAAAAGACGGTACTTCGCTTCAAATCAAAAAGCCTATTTGTATCATATGATTATAAAAAGTCGCCCGACGAATTGTATATGATATATTCCACTTGCGCTTTAACAAAAACAATCAATTAGCACGACTATAAAGCAAGCAGTAGCAAGTAGAAGTACCGGCAATTTAAGTTCACGAGCCTTCAATTGCGTTTCATCGGCGGCGTTATTGAAAGCGAGGGGCGACGAAGTGATCGTCGCCGCCACTAGCGACGTCTTTTTAGCTGTCTTCAAATCTTTTTCTAACAAATCCGCCGCATTTTCAGGGTCTAAAAGCAGTACGTTAGTATACTCTGCATCCGCATATGTCACTTTTTCACACTTAAGCTCGGCTTAAGCCTAACATTTATGTTCACGCTTTGGCTTAGCATAGTCGTTGCTTTGCCTAAGCCTATGCATTAAAAAACATGGTGCGTCAGCAACATTTAATCATAGAACAAAATAACAAACTTTAATCTTAAATCAAAGCAATGTTGATTGAGCTCTTAAGTCGTTCGGCCGCTGTTCAGCCACGAATATTGTCGCACACTCAGCACGATTTCCATGCTTAGTCCGGTTTAGCTAAATCTTTAAGTCTAAGCATGAACAAAGGTGGTACATCTGCGATATTTAAGCCATGCATACTCTAAATTGATGGCGCAACATTTCTCATTTGATATTCATACAGAAATGTATAAAGCGGTAATAAACGCAGACTATTCAATGAGCGACATTTCAACATGCTAAAAATCATGTTGCACGATTTCCATTTTTCGCAATATTTAGGTTCTATTGCCGAAATATCACCTTTAATCGGTGGCGGTTTGCTGTCAGTATCGGTTGCATTTGTAGTTGGAGCATGTTTGACACTTGGAGACTCATCTTGATTACCAGGCACTTTTTTTTGGGCGGGTTGCGGAGGTTGACCTTGAGTAGTTACAGGGGCTACGGCTACTTTTGCAGGTTCGGCGTTATCTGCAGTGCAAATAATGCTTCACCAACGAGTATTTCTTAATCGAACCTTGAGTAGACTTTGGAGTATCAGCCTTATATGGATTTGACGGCTTATCTGTACCGCCGGTATTAGGAAACATATCGTCAACCGCTTTGGGGTCGGCTGGCTTCTCCTCCGTAGCGACAGGTGCTGCAAATCATAGCGGTTTCATAAATTGTTGCAAGAACATGCGAGCACAGCTAAAGCTAAGAATATTAAGGAGCCGTTCTCGCTTGTGACCAAACCAAACCCGCGTTGCGTTTGAGTTCACCATTTTTGTGGTAAATTTGGGTGACTGCGATTATTCCAGGGACAGAGAGAAGGCGGCTGGTTTGATTTGGCTAAAGCTATGAATAAATGTTGTAGAAGATACGGAAGATAATCACATGCAAACATTTTGTGCTTTGGTATTGTTCCATATACGATTTCTTCTTGAAGCAACGACGCCAAATCTATCCTTCAAAGAAACAAAACTAAACATACCAGCTGCAACTTTGCCGATATGCGCAGTGGAAATGATGCAAACAAGCAATAGCAATCCTTGCTTCTTCCTTATCACAGCCATTTTGAGTAGACGAAAGACGATTCGCTTTCTTTTACTCGTCAATTCATCCCCAACTTCGGAGGTAAGTACACTCGTTAAAGTGTTCGCAACTGAAACACTTAAAATCACATTCACCGACGTTGTTCAACCGCCAAGCTTTAGTAAGAACGAATGACGAATATATGCAATAAGTTATAATTATAAGCTTTCAAATAACGCGCATTCATCCCGATATCATCGTCAAATAAAAACAACGTTTGTAAGTTGGTATTCAATTGATAGAAATTGCGCTATAATATTGAAATAGAGGGCCAGAGTTTGTAGATTTTTAATTATAAAAAGTGTCAGCATATTTCACACGATTCTTTAGCATAAGCTGGGCATAAGCTTCAAAACTAATTAACGAACCTGTTACTGCTTCTGTCTCGTCAAAAGAATGTGCGCAAAAGTAGCTATTAACATGCAGTAGTCACACTCTTTGCCTTACTCGACAGAGATTTCAAAAGTCCCAATCATAAAAGAGAACCGTTCGCGCTGAAAGATTTCGTATTGGCGAGAAAGGAGTGACGTCGAATCCAACGCAGCGGTTACGGTATCTGCGCGAACACGCCCTGGTATTCAGGCGCGTCCCGTAGATGCATCTCCTTGCCAACAAAATCAGCTGACACTCAGTTGTGCAGTGTAATGAAACGTACGCGATGTAATTAATTCAATTCGATAATTTTTTTATTGTTCAGAAGATAGAGCTAATCAATAGCATTTGAGAGTAGCAAGACGCTAATTCCAATTCGAACATCATACTGAACGTGAATCATTTTGAACAGTTAGCGAGATCTCGTAAAAAGCGTTAATTGACTTATACAACGGCGTCGGCCGTTGATATTGCCATCTGAAACAAAGTAATACTTCGAAACGTCGAGATAGATGTGAATATAGGAATGGAGGCTTTTAGCGTCTTGTGCATCGATCATTTTGCATCTGCCGCGTTTTCTTTATCCTTCCGCTCAACAACTTGTTCTTTTTGGCTGTTCGTCTATGTCCGTAGAAAGGAATGCGCGCGCGATGGAAAGAGTAGATTAGCTCCTATTTAAACACAGGGCAAATTCGTTGGTACCAAAAACTCGAAGTTGCATCGTGCTCACGTGAAAGTAGACGTCGCTACTAGATATATGTATGCATTGAAATATTGATCGATGCTGCGATGAGGGTTGGCACTGTCTCTCAGTGCCAGGACGAGCCTGTCGCGTGCACACGTAGTAGTGGCCGCATAGCGGCGGGTTCATTATCGAATTCCTTCTCAGTCGGGCTTTAAACAGCGCACGCTTGTGTCTCTTCGATCACTTCTTACTTGATTTGGCTGCCAGCTCGGGTCATGTTTACTGGCATATTTTCGGCGCGATGTTTGTTGTGCCGTGTTTGGCCGAGCTAAGTTTAACAACTTCAATAACGTCGGCGAGGACTGTTTAGTGTTATAACTTTCGCTCTTTAGTCGCTGTTGACAATATTGCGTCATGGTTGATGTTAGCTGACGCTTACGATGAGGTGTAGTTTCGAATTCGCTATTGCTATATACAGTTTGTGAAATATTCAGCACATCATTGATACACTCAATAGGGCTTGCTTAAGGATTGCTTGCAGTTATTGAATTAGGTAGAGGATCCGTGCGAGTGTAGGGTACTGTTCCTTTAAGCCGCTTAGGAAGAGCTCGTAGTGAAACGGCGAACCATCTCAAAGAATACACCTCCTCATACCAGAACCGGCTTGTTGCTTTCAAAGTAAACTATTTGCACTGCCTTTATGCAGTCGCGCTGATTTCTTTGTATCACTCGGAAGTTCAAATAGAAAAGTGCAATGTCATCGCGGAGCAAGGTAACGGCGAGAGTACTTTTGCGATCAAGAATCAGCCAGATAGCCATCTGCCACTGGTGACTTTCCATTCTGGCAGTTCTTTGTGAATATTGCCGTCCCCCCGTCCATACGCGCGTGTCCGCGGTGGACTGTCTCGTTTTTCGCGCGCTTATCTTTATTTTTATCTCTACTCACTTCCGCGTTGAATTTCAGGTCGTATGAATGCTCGAAATCAACAATTTCAACTGGTAAGTATCCTGTCGGATTTAACATAGGCGATAGACACGGGAGGGGTGGTGCATATTTGATCGTGTCCGAAATGGTTTTCTTTCAAAGGCCAGCTCTCAGCTTGTATTGTTAAGTGAAGGATTCTCGCGTTCAGTTATGATGAGATGTATCGTCTTTTAACGTCAGCTTTTGTACACATGGACGTTATATTGTCAAATGCGTGTTATATTTTATTATAAATGGCTTGAATAAGTATCGAAATAGCGAGCAGTCAGCCCCTATCAAAAGCATCGGTCGGGCCTACCGAAAACTATCAAAGCCGGTTCGTCACCTATTATGCATAATCAAATATGCCTGTATTTCAACATTTTGCGTCGCTAATTTTAGCCATTCTGCAGACCCCAAAAACAAAAGCGAAATTCAATAGCAATCGTGACTCACAAAGAGGTTGAAGATTGCGAAATATTAAAATTACTACTTTTACACCGTCTTTCATCACAACGTGTCACTCTTGCATTCCATTTCGCCAAACTAGCATTCTTGGTGAATGCAGAGATGACGAAATATAATGCAAGATTGACGAAATCTGATGCAAGAGTAACAAATAATGACGAAAGGCGATGTTTTTCATAGGGAACACTAAGAGTGAGCGTTTTGTGCGATGTTACAGAACTGATTTTTGCAGACTGTGGAGTCCCGCCAATTGAAAGAGGCAGTATCATGCGTCTTTCACACTCTGCTGTTACATCGTAGCGTCGGGAAGGTATACTGAAGCTTTTTATGCGTACTATCGATCTGCAACGTAGTCGTTACGAAAATCGTCCGACAGATGTAGCGCTTCGGTCGACTGTGAAGTATCGCCCCGAACGTCGCTATTTTACTTTACGCAGCGATTATTTCATCGCCCCTGGCGATGACTCATTACTGCTCCACCTGGCGCCCTGCAATGATTCTAAAACCCGACGCTTACAGGGTCTTTCACCATGATTCGTTACGCTTGCTTTAAAATTTGTCAACCTTGTATTCAAATTCGTCAAACTAGAGTTCCAATTGAATGCAAATATGACGATTTTGAATGAGAGGTTGATGAACTTGAATGCACAAGTGACGAGTTACGATCAAAATCCCTTTGTTTGCGCGTTGTTTTGCTTTACCCTCTGGCTTCATTGTCACAGTTTACTGTCCATTATATTTACCTGTTGAGAGGAGAGCGTGATCTATGGTTCATGACGTCACCGCGTATCCGCTGATAAGAACGAAGGCTTTTCATTTGTGTTGAAAAAGCGCATAGATAAAGCAGGTTTATGCATTGATATTCAGGGGTTATCGTTAACATCATTTCCCATTCTACTGTTTAAATTGATAAATGCAGTGGTTAAACTTTCTATTTAAAACGCTAAATTATGTTTCTTACGCAGGTATTTGGTTCTCAGGTTTCTGTTGCAATAGAAAGGTGCCAGTGTGTAGCGCTAGATTTTAATTGCCATATAAAAAAGTAACGTTTTAATACGTCGACGCCCTTTTTACAGCTAAGAAAAATTGCGCTGTTTGAACTGCTTATATTAATTATGTCACTTTTAATCATGATTTCTTATTCCTGTGTTGTTTCTATTTAATCTAACGATTTTGCTCTCTACATTCAGGCATGGATTATTTTTTGTGTATTTCAGTTTCGATACAAGGCGGAGGGCAGCTACTCCGTTGGGGTAGTCGGCACAGAAGACGTCGACTGCGATTACGTCGATCTCACTTATGTAAGCTATTGAATGTTTCTTGCACAAATTTATGCCATTTCCTGTTGAAATCGAATACTTCACTATGAAGAAAGTCAACAAAGTATCAATTATGAGTTGAAAATTATCCGATTTGAAGTGTCAATGGGTATAAATACAAATGCACGAATTATGCCATTTCCACTTAAAAACGACATTTAAAAATTTAATAAAATATTTTCCAGTTTTGAGTTCTGTTGGCAAATGTTCTTTTTGAATTAGAATGTGTCCTTCTAAAATTGAAAACAATATCCTTGATAATGATAGTAACTAATAATGACGTCATTGCAGGTGCGCGCGAACTCGCCGGAGCTGACCGATTTGTTAGAATCGGACGTGGGGGCGTTCTGCGACGCGATTGGCTCGGTGCCACAGACGGTCGTAAGCGGCCGTATTGCCCTCGAGTTCTTCCAGAAGCGGAAGCGACAGTGGCCGCTGCCCGAAGATGTCGTTCCGTGGGAGATCTGGCAATTGCAAGTGGACGTTGTCCGCGTCGAATCCGAAAATGGTTCGTTCGATTTTTAAGGGTCTGATCGGCCATTTTCTTTAATCATCTACCGTAATTCATTTTTAGTCCCGCATGACAAGCAAGTGTATATTATTTTCTTCTTTTGTATAAAATAAAAGAGAAAATAATGTACAGTACCTTTTCATGCACGACAAAAGTTAATTATTGTAGGTAACTAGCGAGAATGGCCGACCGCACTTCTTAACTTTCATGAATGTGTCGAGTAGAGTTATATTCGGGATATGAGAGGGGTGCTAAAAACCCGTGTTTTTCCCGCAACTTCGGATCCCGAATCCTAGTATCGAGTGACGCTACGAGCGTTGTGGGCATATTTTTCGTGTATGTGTGTGGATAGTTTGTGGGACTTCATTCCGCGCGATTGGCCAGCCGGCAGTATCGAAGTAGTTCGCTATGCGCCGTTCGTTGACATTGGTCAGAGTCGTTTGCCTGCGAACGGTGTTCGCTGATACATTACTAAAACTAGTTACCAATTCTTATATGCTCTGACGTCGTTTTCTCTTTAAAATAGCTTTGGCTGAGGCTTGAATAAGGTAAGAGTAAAGCAAAAGGAAAGCATGGATTAGGTTGAGTCGCCCTCATAACGCGCTACTCTGGTATATTCGGCCAGTTTCCCCCCCCCCCCCCCCCCCCGTTGTGCGCTCGACAAGCTCTGCTTTTAGTTAATGTATTGCTTGTTTGATGGAAGCTGTTGAATTTTTTGTGCGCAGAGTGCGAAACTTCAATTTACGAAACTTGCACTTTGATTGAGACATTCACAATCCTTATTCATTCGTTCATTTGAAGCGTTCATCAATATCAACTCTAAATTGATCAAAATTTAGTATTAATTAGCCCACTAAATGACCAAATCTGCTCCGATGCAGTCTCGTTCAAAATCTGTCAATCGAATATTCAAAACAAAATACTCTTTCAAATCGAATTTTGACAATAATGCTCGTTGTAACACTATTCCAGTTTTCTGCTAGTGTCAGAACGGAATTACTGTTTGCGCACACAATTAGTTTCCCGACGTTCAATGTTCACTGGTGTCCGGTTTTCCGCTTGCAATGTTTACGTTCACGCAGTTGTCGCTCTATCTCGACTATCTGTCCGCTTCCTACACTGCGCGTAGCTTTGCCCAGCGTTAGCGCACCAAATAGCGTTTGTTGAATGAGCGCTTAACGGGGAGGGGCTGCTTAAATATTGCAACTACGGTAGGATTCGCGTATATCGATCATTTTGGTTGATCCACTAAGTACCGGTATAAATGGATTTCTCTCTATGCGCGTTTTGATCATGATTGTAACACTGCGCAAATGAAAATGAATCTTCTTCTGAAGTAAAAAATAAGAGTGTTAAATTGTTGCAGAATACCACCGCTTGCGAGACAGCGTGGGGGAATGTTTGGGGGACGCAGTCTTGACGGTGTGCGGCGCAGTGAACCGGCCACTCTACTTGCCGAAGATGCCGATTCAGTCCGATTTGTCTCTCGTCTTTGACACCCGCCTCTCTGACATCCAGCCCTACCTCTTCCGCGTCGTCCACCAGCTCGGCTCCGGCCCTGGTGACTATCACAGAAGTACGTTCTTTTCACCCAAGCGCTCTTTCGTTAGCGATTTTGATGATCAGTGTCAAAACTTTTGGATCAGTAACAAGAAATCTCGCTAGGCACTGTAGTAGATAAATTAGCTCGATCTTTGGCGCTTGAACGCTTTTTTCCTATAAGAACGATAGTCGTTTCTTGGCTTCTACGTGCGTAAATTGACAGGAAGACGCGCTATTGACTTTTTAAGCAATTTGTGTTAGTCAATCTAAGATATCTTGTTATTGATCGAAAAACTATTGACTATGTCGTCGTAATCTCTCAATCAGTAACAAGAAAACAAAGTGTTGGTCCCGCAGCGGTAAAGGTTAGCGCCGCAGCGAGAGTGCTCAATTTTGTTTTCCTTATAAGCGTAATACGGTGCTCGCTGCTACTCTTTGTTACTGAATGAGAAATTTCGACTGTATAATCTCAAAATTTCTTCATCAGTAACAAGAATACCGTCTTCCTTGAGGTTTTCCATGACGGTATCCTTGCTGAAGATACGCTTAAGCTGGCGTTCTCGGTATCCTCTTTTAACCTTTGGTACGGATCGTGAAATGCATACTATATAATACGCCGTGCAATTGTAGGGATGCTGAAACCGGGTGAAACCTTACTGCCCGGGGCCAGCGAGGGTCTCTCGACAACCGTCAGGAAGCTGCTCAAGGACACGTTGTCTCTCTAGACGGTTTTGCGCAAAGGAATGCGATCGCTCGCGACCAAGCGTTAGACCGAGATGAACCACACGGGCTTATTTTCTCTCCTTCTCTACACTTCAATCACCAATATTTTATGAATGCGGTGCGCCGAGTGGCTGATACACTAATTTCTGCGACTTTTTAAGCGGGCACTTTGGTTATTCATTGCTCGAAGGGATGTATTGCGAGGTTTTCTCAGCCGCGTACTGCTTGCGGGCTGCGAATTGTAGCAATTTTTGGAGTGCTTTGCTGACCGCTAAGCGGCTTTTTTTATCGTTGCTGATGACAATAATGTGCACGGTACATTCCTCAGAGCTATGAATCACCGGAGCTTCCCTTAAGAATCAGGTTTAGTATTTTAATAAGAACGCCGTAAGCACCATCGACAGTCTCAAACTGACTCCTATTCGATTACCTAAAGCTGCTTCGTTAGATTTTTTGCTTAGCAGGAAAATTCTCTAAATAACCAGCCAAGTCGCAATTTCAGCTGCATTTTACAGTAACTCTGTGGTATTCTAAGATAGATCGAGAAATAATTGTATCAGCCACTCATATTGTAGTGCTACTCTGTACATAGTAGAGTGCGTGTCAACGTTGCAATGTAAATATACCAAGTCTGTTCCATCTTTTCTCTCATTCTTTCCGAAGCCTTGCAGGGAGTCGAATTGTCCTTTATTTGTAGTAACGTGGCTCGCGCATACTAATGTGCTTGATGAGTGTATTGATCGAAAATTTTTGCTATTAACTTGAGGCTTGACCCACTCTAACTTTGTGCGCGCACTGCCCCTGCCTTTATCCCCCTCCTGGGTAATGAAGAATTAATGATATATATCGTATCATAAATTCTTGTATGCAGAAGTATATGATATCTTAAACGTTTCTTTGACTCGCGCATTTCTAAGCGCGTGAGTCGCATGTAAGCGCACAACCCCTAGAACGGACAGTGGGGGGTAGTTTGTGTGAGACAAGCCTCAAGTGTTCACAAATGCTGTCAAAACAGCTCAATTAGTGTTATATGCTTGAAATACGTATGCAACAGCGGCTGAGTGCTCCACTTAGTCTCACAAATCTTTGAAATTTGTTAGCAGTAGTTTTTTTGCGCCAGCATTGATTTGCAGTCGGCATTTCTTTCGGTTTAGTTCGTGGCCAAGCGATTCTTTATCATTTCTCGCGCCAATTTGCAACGCAGTCATGTCAATTCGACCTGAATGCTGGGTCACAAAAAAAATGCGATTTCGTTAGTCGCATCAAAAAACAAAGTGGAGCTTGTATCGTGCTTTCAGCCGCGTCAATTTGATAAACCGCTATTCATCATAACTCGTCACTCTTGCACTTTATTTCCTAATCCTTGAATTCAATTAGAACGTTAGTTTGACGAAAAGAAATGCAACAGTTCTGAAATAAAAAGCGCAGGTATGATGACTTATGATGAATGGCGGTGTATGTCGTTTGCGCTTATGTATGTAAGTCATCCCAAGGAGATTTTCGTGAACGTGAGCTCTTTCGCATCCATCGCACTTGGCGCGGAAGAATTTGGCGAAGTTCTGTAATTTTCGTCACCCTCCACCTTTCATCTCCCTTGCTGCATTGTTGCGCAATAAGCAATAAAAATGGCGCCCTTCCTTCTGCGAAAATCTGATCTGTTTTCGATTCTGCTTTCCTATTCTGTCCATACTTTAGTGCTTTTTCGCGGTGTTTCCGTATGGGTGCGTGTGTGAAATGTTAAGCGCAATCGCATTACTTCCTAAATATTTCGATCTTTCTCGCGAAATATCCCACTCGGATTGATAGCCGCTGACTAAAAAAAGGTGGGACCAGAATGATTTAGCATATTGATGTCTAGTAAAAGAGAACGGAATATCCATTGAAATTCGAGTGGTTTTTGCGAGTTGTGTCGCATTTCACAGCCCGGCTCTTGGCTTTGCCTACCGTTCCCTTTGGTATACATACTCATGTAATTACGCGTGTTTTGCTGCTACGATACGTGTTCATTTTCATCTTCGTTTCTGGTCAACTGAATGTGTCGGTCGTGTCCTTTGCTCGCTTCATATTTTTCAAATGTGTGGTGGTCTTTTCGGCTTTGTGAAAGTGTGTGTGTGTGTGTGCGCGTGAATGCGTTTCTTTGATTAGCTATAGTGGTCGATTGATCAGACATCATCTTGTCCCGTGTTGTGAAAGTGGAAAAGTGAAAAATACGAAAAAAAGTTTTAAAATATGATTCCAAGTTGACTGTTGTGTGGAAAGGAATGAAGATGCGATAACTTACTATCGTGCAGCAAGCGAGCTGTTCTCTATATCGATTTGAAGATGTGCTATTTAGTGAAATTTCACGACGTTAATGACAGCAAGAAAGTACCATTCTGAATAATTTGCGACCATTTCGTCGACTGAAAATCAAAATGAACAAATTTTTGTGTGCGAAATTGTGCTTTCAAGTAATTTATTAAGAAACTAAATTAAAGTTCAGTTCAACAATCGAACGGTATAGTTTTTTCATTCAGCCCAAGTTACCGCTCGAAAATGGATTCACATGGCACACCGATTGTTCCCGCCGAAATAGTGGCAAAGCTCTGCGATGAGATGGAGGAGGTGAAAGAGGTAAGCTATGAAAGCTTGGACCAGAGCTAATTGCGGTGCGGCGTGCAGTCATTTATATTGATTCTGAAATTGAGCTGAAGTTTTTAGCTAAATTTGTCTCTCTTATATTACTTTCGAATCCCTAATCCCTACTTGTATGTCACTCATCAAATATTAAATGAACTGGACTTTATGTCAATTTTTCACAATTAACATTCTTATAAAATAGTTGATCGCATTTTAAGCATATTGTCCGGTCGATCGGGTCAGTTTCGTTCGCAAAAGAGCCCCAGCATTTAGTTCATTAAGACTTCACGGGAATTTTGCGCTTGGCATGATTACTTTATTCAATCGCGGGTGATTTAATTCTAGACTGATAAATGATAGCACTCGATATTTTGCGCTTTCAGTTAACTATACTTGTAGTTATTTTGCTTTCTCATATCTCAGCTTATTATTTCCTTATTAGATGATGACGCACAACATGGAGCTCATGCAGGAGCGCGACGCGAAGTTGGCTGAATTGAAAGAGCATACCAAAGAACTTCAAAAGGCCACTGTGAGTTTTTGAAATTTGCTACAATTGAAATGTGCTTATGTTCAGCTCTTGTGGATTTTTTATTCTCGCTTGTTGTCATTCTGCCTAAATCTAAGTCGCGTTGTTAGTCTTCCCTTATTCTAAGCCTAGGCCGATAAAAAGAAATTCAAGATTATCGTTAAAATTTTTAATCAGCTACAAAGGTCCAATGGGGATATCGTAGAGTGCCAACTTTGGCGTATTATTAATAGGGATACCATTAAGGAAGACCGCAAGGCAGACAATTTTCCTGTAACTAATGGAGCCAGTTTGAGAGTAAATATATGTTGCGTGGTGAAGCGTGTCACCCATTCGTCCTGTTACCCTTTTATAGCGCCTCTTATCAATTCGAACAATTCATTTCAGACAGAACTGAGTGAAACTATTGACAGCGGAACGGGGGCATTACATGGCGACCACCATCGCTCTGCTGCCTCTGAACATATCAAAGAGCTGGTCGATGAAGTACAAGAGGCCGAAAAGGTAATCGCAAAAGAGCGAAAAGAATGGATCCTTGGAAATCTTCGCTGAATAACTATAGGGGAAACTTTTCGATCAGTAACGAGCGTCGAGACCGAATACCGTAGAACGCCAAATTTAACCTATCTTTAGCACGCAGTACGTCAAGGAAAGTCTCAGGAAAGACTGTTTTGCCGTTACTCAGTGAAAAATTTCCTCTATAGGTATCTTAAGATAATGCGACATTTTTAATTGATAATTCTTTAATAAAACCTGCAATATGCATTGCTGCGTTCAGAGTGCGTAAGATAAATTCTAACGCGAAGCAAAAGAGAAATAGTGCATTTATTGTTATGGAGTTTTTGGAATGATTCAAGTATGCTCAATACAACTCTGCTCTAATTTTTTTTGTTGAAACGAAATACACTGAAATATATAAGTTTTTTGCAATGGCAGTTTGAAATAATTTACAAATAAACAAGTATTCGATTTGCTTTTAGGTAATGGATAAGAATATGGAACGCCTACATGAACGTGGAGAACGTTTGGATCAGATAGAGAAGACGTTGCCTGGAAAGTAGAAGTGTGGATCGACGAATTCAAACTTACTTCTACAGGCTACGAAACAAAAACTTCAAACAACACTCTTGTGCATAATAGTTCAAGCCTACATTACAGCCGGCGACTTGTTAATTAGCGCCTCATTCAACCCTAAAATTTATGACGTCATCCCGCCTGAATAATGCGAGTGCGGCAATCCAAACGCTTTTTTAAAAATCAATGCCTAATAGCCTACCCTAAAAGCAAAAATGCGACATGCTTTCGCATTCACCCTTTTCATGCCAAATGACCTTGATATCGATTCGGCTATGATAGAGACATGAAATATATCCTATATCCTATCTATGATCAGTTTTATAGGCTGTAGGCTTAGTTTTCGGGGAGTATGCAATTCTTACGTATCGCCCTGTCGATTCATGAATGAATTCAAAAACAGCGTATGATTGCCGCACTCTGCATCCCCAGTTTTGCCCGTGCGCACATTCGATACTATTTTCCCGCCTTACAAGTCTGTAGGATAATTTCCCCGAGTCTGAGCACAATATTGTAAAAAGGTGACAGTATGATTTTTGTGTCACAGGTTGAGGTAGAATCCAGAAGTCGACTAGGAGC
>NIUQ01000565.1:0-46448 GCA_002796945.1 Plectus sambesii | reverse complement strand
CAATCAGTGCATTTTACCCGCAATGCTCTACGGTGCCGAATGCTGGGCAGTCACGCAACATGCGGAAGAAATACTCGCCACAACTCAGCGGCGAATGGAACGCCTCATGGTGGGCGCCACATTGCTTGATCGCAAGTCAAACGAATGGCTCCGTGGCGTTACGAAAGTCAAGGATGTCGTTGAAGAAGCTCGAAAGCGCAAAGCACGATGGGCTTGGAACATCGCCAGAATGGACAACGACCGCTGGGCAAAGATCATCAACGAATGGTGTCCACGCTACAAGAAGAGACCGCTCGGCAGACCGCGAACTAGATGGCGCGATTCCATCACGAAAAAGCTCAAGACGCAAAGGTGGCTGGCCAAAGCGCGGAGAGAGTCGAAACAATATTGGATTGATACATTGGGCGCCCCATATGTAACATATCGAAAGGCGAATAAATAAAAAAAAAAAAAAATAAAAATTATGCACCCAAATTTCGATTGCTCGTAACATCGTAGTTCTCCCATATTCCAACACTTTCATCCACTCTTTGACCACTACCATTTGCAGAAGCAGATTACCGTATCTCTGGAATTAAAAAAATTACTGTCGTTCGGTTGTCTTGACGTTTTCGGATATTCCAGTTTCGGTTGGACGAGTTCCAACACTATAAAAGTATATTACGAACCTGTAGGATCAAAAAGATTTACTCCCCGGCCGGGAATCGAACCCGGGTCTCGCACGTGACAGGCGCGGATACTCACCACTATACTACCGAGGATTACAATTAACATAGTTAAAGCGATTCCTTCAAAACATACTGGGCCGGTTCCATTATCGTGTCCTAAAGTTAAGTGATTCATAGCGATACTCAGCGCTATGCTTCATAATGGGCTTAAGTAATGCATAACTTAAGAATGACTTAGGAAACGATTATGGAACCGGTCCATTGTCCGCTTGTCAACATCGACCGATTCTCTTTTACGCATTACAAACTGAATCAGATGCATTATTTTATCAGCTATATATCGTTTCAAAGCGCGAGAGACCCAGCATAATCTCCATGAATATAAATTTCCGAAAAATGTTCTGAGACCAGCTCGTACATTACCTCATGCTTCTGAATCAATGCCAACCATTTCGGGAAAACACTGCACTAGTTCCAAAGATCAGTTCGTCGATAAGAACCGATTTCGCGTTATCCGACTTGTCAATTTGCGTGATGAAATCACGCTCTGCCCAGAATTATATACTTGCACGCTCTCGAATTATAGCCAACCTGTTTCGTGCCCATTGTCATTATCGCGATCTCTGACAAAGTTAAGCCGATTATGCCAGTACAAGTTTGTATGTTGCATATAAATAAGTTCAAAATTTATTGTGAAAGTGCAGAAATCAATTGATGATAATGAACTGAATTTTCGTCCGAAAAATTTAGAAGAAAATGCACGGTAAGGATTGCAGAGAGCGACGGTGGCTAATGATTGAAGACAAGTTTTAGTGTCAAAACCGTTTCAATATACTCGTGCACGCTTTACGACACGCGATTTTTGAGTTTACATATTACCTGTTCTGCGCTGTGCTCTTATTACTCAGAGAAGCTTTGCAACCTGATGAAGCCTAACATTTTTGCAACGCTTTTTCTGTCAAGTCTTTTGATATTTGCTGTATTTGATACTGCTGAGTCGCGAGGAGCGAGAGGACTCGGAGGATCATTCCGTATTCGACTATTGGGTAAAATTCATCATCTGCTGCCGCGTCAGACTACGCGTTCAAATTCAAAAAAGAATAAAGCGCCGAATGACGAACAGAAAAGAGGACGCCCGCAACGCAAGGGACAGCAGACTTGATTACCGCAGATTTGTGACAAGAATGTGAAGATATATAGATGAACTCGTGAACATTATACAAAATGAGTATACGATGAATGGAACGCCGTTTATAAAGTACTAAACTGTGGCTCTTTTTGCATGCAAATTTGCTCTGTTTTATAAGCTAGGAACGTTGCTTGAAAAAATGAACTAGAGAGTGGGAGGTTAAACAGCGAAATAGTAATCCATTGTAATAGTAACAAGACGGAATAAATCTATATTTTCTCTGGAGCGTCATAGTTTTGTCTCTGCGTCAGTTTCACCGATGCACAGCCACTTTGATTTTAGCTTAGCAATCCGCATTCCCTGCCCCTTGCATGCTATCATACCTGGCTAAAAATGATACTCTATCACCCAGGGCAGAGATGGGCGAGGGGGTATATAAATTCTATAATTTTTAATAGAGGAGACCCATGTGTTTTGCCGCGGAGTAGTGGTGATATATCGGCTGTATTTTTAGCCATATGGGATCTTGAAGTAACTTAGAGGAGCTTGATAGTCAAACAGATTATTATAAGCAGATGATGTTCTTTGTTAGTCAGCCGCTTTCTGCAAGACTGCTGGTGAATGGGTGCATATTTGAATGGAATTACGCCTGCGGAATTTCTAGTCCCGCGCCTCCCAGTCAGTGGACCATGAAGTTCAATCTCAATTGCTAAACATTTTCTATTATCCTACGAGGAATGAGAAAGTCCTTAAGATCCGCTTTTTCTAAGCATCGAGAAATTTGTTCAGAGCCTTGGCACAGTTGGCAAAAAGTGTTCGGATTTCGCTGAAATTTGGTATAATAGGGTACTTTAGGGTGAAACCTCCGAAAATGATGTCGGATTTTTTCACAAAAGTTTTCGCTTCGAGATAACGCGGGAAATTCAAATTTGCTTGCTGTAAACGAAGAACTTTTCGAAATCATTATTTCTATATATCAATCGATTGGAAATGATGAGACAAATCTGAATTTTATTTCAAATTGAAAATTTGTACAGGACCTCAAAAGTTATGCAAGAGACAAAATTCGAATTTTCAAACTTTTTGGGTATTTGAATTTTTCGGTACAACCTTGGTTGGATAACGAGGCTGAGCATCCCTTAGGGTTGAAGCCCTAACTCAGGGCTATCCATTGGTATCATAAAAAATTGACATCAGCGCGGGGCAACGGGTCGCAAATTGAGCCCGAAGATAATGGATGCCGAATTCACCAAAAAAATGAGTATGAGGAAATGTGGCAGATCGTGACTGAAATCAATGTTTCTATACACCATTCGATGGAGAATGACGAGAGCAATCTGTAAACGTGCGCAGATTTGAAATTGGTGTAGAAGCTGAAAAGTTATGCAAAAAACAAAATATCGCGTTTTTTGCATTTTTCAGCTTTTTTAACTTTTTGGTTTTTTGATTTTTTCGGTACAACTTTGGTCGTAGGCCGAGGTTGAGCACCCCCTGGGGTTGAAGCCCTAACTCTGGGCTATCCAATGGCATCATAAAAAATTGACATCACTGCGGTGCAACGGGTCGCAAATTGAGCCCGAACGTGGTGCACCCCATGTTTACCGTGTTTGGCATAGAGCGAATCGGCATAGTCCGTATGACAAATAACTCTGGTAGTTTGCAACCAAATTCAATGCGGATTTCGGTATCTTGTAGAGCTCTCATTAACTTAGATTTCATGTTTTCAATCATAAAAATCCGATCACAATTACTCACTGGACGAACTTTCTACGGAAAGTCACAATTTTCACATTTTTGTGCGTTTCTCGCGCATTTTTAACGATACGCCGACCAAATTGTGTGAGAAACGTGCAAGGAACGCGAAAACGTCCGAAATTGCGACTCTCCGTAGAAATTTCATAAAATGAGTAATTATGATTGGATTTTTAAGATTAAAATAGGAAATCTAAGCTAATGAGAGCTCTACAAAATGCCGAAATCCGCTTTGAATTTGGTTGCAAATTACCAGAGTTATTTGTCATACGCGCTATGCCAATTTGCTTTATGCTCAACACGATAAACATGGGGTGCATCACGCTCGGGCTCAACTTGCGACCCGTTGCACCGCAGTGATGCCAATTTTTTATGATGCCGTTGGATAGCCCTGAGCTAGGGCTTCAACCCCAAGGGGTGCTCAGCCTCGGCCTACGACCAAAGTTGTACCGAAAAAATCGAAAAACCAAAAGGTTAAAAAAGCTGAAAAATGCAAAAAACGCGATATTTTGTTGTTAGCATAACTTTTCAGCTTCTACACTAATTTCAAATCTGCGCACATTTTCAGATTGCTCTCGTCATTCTCCATCGAATGGTGTATAGAAACATTGATTTTAGTGACGTTCTGCCACATTTCCTCATACCCATTTTTTGGTAAATTCGGCATCCATCATCTTCGGGCTCAATTTGCGACCCGTTGCACCGCAGTGATGTCAATTTTTTATGACTCCATTTGATAGCCCTGAGTTAGGGCTTCAACCCTAAGGGGTGCTCAGCCTCGGCCTACGACCAAAGTTGTACCGAAAAAATCGAAAAACCAAAAAAGTTTGACAATTCGAATCTTTTCTCTTGCATAACTTTTCAGATTCTGTACCAATTTTTAATTTGAAATAAAATTCAGATTTGTCTCATCATTTCCAATCGATTGATATATAAAAATAATGATTTCGACAAGTTCTGCTTTTTCAGCAAGCAAATTTGAATTTCCCGCGTTATCTCGAAGCGAAAACTTTTGTAGAAAAATCCGACATCATTTTCGGAAGTTTCACCCTAAAGTACCCTAGTATACCAAATTTCAGCGAAATCCGAACACTTTTTGCCAACTGTGCCAAGGCTCTGAACAAATTTCTTGACGCTTAGAAAAAGCGGATCTTAAGGTCTTCTCCGGACAATCAACTTCTTACCGTATATTATGAGTTGAGTTATGTGATGGAGTGTATCGCGGGAAGCAAAATTTCGTTTATCGGTAAGGATACAATTTGCTTTCGCCTTATTGGATATCGAACCAATCTGCGACCAATGAGTATGGGAGAAGCCATTTACTTAAACCTGTACTATACCGGCACATCTTACCAGAAATGGTGCCAAGAATATTCAATCGACCTAGGCAGTGAAAGCAGAAGCACACCGCGACGAGCGACGACACGAAATGAAACATATGGTTATTATTACAATCGTTTTCCTGGCGACACAATAGTTTATATGGATATTAGCGTAAAGGTACTTTATCGAAAGCTACCATATGTGAAAGGCGACATCCAATGCTCATCCGATACAAGCCGGGAAGAGTGTGAAAACAAGTGTCTCAGAGGATGGATAAGGGCGAACTGTCATTGTTCGCCGATCACATTCAGTTCGACAGGTAAGTGCAAATTGTCAAATGGAATAAAAGTCGAGTATTTTCGACTCTCTTAAATTGAATATACCTTTCGGATATCTTTCCCTTTCATCGCTGATAAGCTTGATCAACTTCTAAAATTGGAGCGCGAAGTCAAAGTCGAATTTGGTGGAGAGTTTCGAATGCAAAATTTTTAATTTTTTCCCCTTCCCAGGCAGGATTAGGCGTCATTTTATCGAGGTCTTTTTTATCGAGACGGTTATTTTATCGTTTTTATTTACATATTTCTACACAGTTATCAAAGGCAAACAGAAGTAAGTAGATATATGTGAAGGAAGACAGAATAGAAGCGAAGCAGCGTGTGAATAGTAAACATTTACAGCAACATAAAAGCATAAATGTTATAAAAAGCGTAATGAAGCATGATGAGAGTAGAAAGAGCAGTACTGTTGCAAGCTATTTTAAGCTGCAATAACGAAATAATGTTGGCGCGCGCAGAAATGAGCGCGGGCCGCGTTTGAGCGCGATCTCTGACCGTTCAAATAAGTGTGCACTACTGTAAGATCTTGACCCCACGCTAATTCATAGATTCATTCATTCATTCTCTCCCATTCGCATTGGCGTTTGCATACGCATCCAACTTTTCCGCCTTCTATTCTTTGCTGTCGATCCTGCCTCTTTACATTCGCTCGTGTTTACACTTTCGCACCCCGTTCTTTCTTGTCAGTGTTTCGCATTCATTCGTTTTCATTTCTGTGCTGTCCCCCCATTTTTCATCTGCTAAATATTCAATATGTGTGACCTCAAAATCATCAAAAACTACACCACCAATTAGCAATCATAGCTCTCTGAGACCCTTTTTGAATTATTAGCACTCGACAACTGAAAACAAAAGCGATGAAATAACCGTCTCGAAAAAAATGACCCTCGATAAAAATGTCCTCGATAAAATGCGCTCGATGAAATGACGGTTAGCGCCAGGCAGTCCTTTATTTATTTATTGGGGTCAAATTCGGGAATCCTCTACGCTACAAAGTTTTAAGTACTTTGAACTATGATCACCAAAACTCCAGTATTGCTCGCAATAAAAGTTAAAATAACGTGTTTTTAATTGCCGTAAGCGTGATCTGTAAAATTTTGGAACTGCTTTTAGAAAACATTTTAAATCTTTGCCGATAGCGCCTACGCCGGTGCTATAAGTAGGCAATTAAGCTGCGGGCGTTGTCCACTTGGTCCATCCACCGATAATCTTACAATACAAGCGAGCGACGACCGCTGCGTCACAATGAGCGAGATTTATTTCTCACAGGTGTGAGGAATGAACAAAATTCAAGAAAATTCGAATTATCACGTAATAGCAATCCTTGATAGTGAAAAGAAAATGTTTCGTTTACGCAACGTTTCCGATTGATAAAAATCGTCAAAAGTAATTTTATTTATTGAAAAGAGCGCTGTTAAATCGCAATTTAACATTAAACCTTGCGTATGTCAAATAATAATTCCCGGTTGCTGTTCCCCTTAAAAATGTACCCCACACGAAAAGTGTCGCCTTGTTGTTGGTTCGCGTAAGCCTTTCATCAGTTTTTGAAGGTCGCTTTATGAGTGTGGCAGCGCAAGATAAGCCGAAGCTCTCTTTAATCGTAAGTAACAAACGCATATTTAACGCTGTAGAACCATAAAAACTGTCAATATTTACAATTTATTTAAACGAGACTCCAAATCTGTCTATCAGTGATAAGGTGGTAGCTGAATAAACTGTGAAATAACTGAGCTATAAAGCAACTGGTTCCTCGATGGTGGGACACTGTGCAGTTCATTATTTGGTGATTTTTCACTTATGATTAAAAAATTTAGATTTCTCGTAGCAATAGCGCACTTTCTGATACAATATAATTATTTTAGCAGAGACATCAAGTTATCGCAGCTGCACAGTGGATGACTACTCCAATTGTACGAAAAAGTATGCAGAGAATGCGACTTATTTGTGCACAAATAAATGTGTGCCTATATGCGAACAATGGCATTACGAGTACAATTTCGAAAAGTTGAAAGCTTTCTCAACCAAATCTTATGTAAATATAAAAACCAATACATATAATTATGTTATCATCGAACAAGTTTTCTCGTGGCCTAGTTTCGCAGAGTTCATTGGAGCGTTCGGAGGCGCCCTAGGAATCTGGCTAGGACTCGACTTCGTGATCATAATTGAATTAATAGTCAAGCTAGTGACATGGTTTATCAAGAAGGTGCTGCTGAGAATCGTTCATGATTCTGAAGAAGATGGACATCCGAAAAACGCCAGCGTTAAGAACGGAGAAAACAACGATGAAAATGAAATATCACCATCAGACGAAATTAGAAGTCGTGTAGTTGGAAACCAAAAAAAGTACAAAGAAGATGAAAGTGAGATTGGTGGGACAAGCATTCGCCAAATAAATGAAAGTGAAAAACAAAGAATATCAAGGAAAAAAAGAGAAGGTGACACATTGAAAGAGAAACATGTCCAGCAGAGAATAAAACACTCAAATAATAACAGAGCAGACTGCTCGATATCAGACGGTAAAATGAAGAAGACTAATGCTTATGGTAAGCGTCCACGGAATCACAAAGTGAATATAACCGAAAATGTTGACACAGTTCAAGATGAATCTACTGCACTAGCCAACTATTCCAGTGCTCGAATTTGGTTTACTGAAAAAATGCTCCTCTTATTCTTAAATGGCGATGACTCTACAAACAAATCAGACTTCTTTCTCCGCCTTGTTGAAAAACTGTTTTGGGCAATAGTTTACTTGGTTGGTAGCGTATTTACGACTTTATGGTGCGTTCAGTTAATCAAGTTGTACTTGGAAGACGAAGCGGTTTACTATCCTTCGCTTATCATAAATCGAACAGTTTCCTTCCCGCCACCATTGCTTTGTATTAATCACTATAAGACATGGTTTTTCGAAGGACATGACAGTATTTCTGATGCTTTAGTGGATTACTTCGGTCGACCAGATATCGATAGAGCATCGTTTATTCAAATTTCTGATCGAAAAAATTGGTCCGAACCGCTTGTTTCCATTGTACTTTTGTATTTCCGTATTCTTGCCGTATCGGAAATTAATTCTCATTATGTCAATTTTACTTCTGAGTACGAGAGTCAACTTATCGATTCAGCTAGTAAGTCACAGACAAAAACATTTTTGCAATGTATATCATGATTAAATTATGATAGAGTGCACTTGCACACTATTATACTATGCTATTTCCGCCAGGAACTAACATACCAAAACGACGGTTCGTTATCCAGTTTCAGTAAACACAAGCTACGTGTTTTAACTACAGTTTAGGCTCTCTGTAATCATATCATTTTCTGCTTCGCTTTTTTAATAATGTTCATATTTTCAAATTAGCCCAGCACATGATATGATATCGTCAGTTAACCATGGTATTCAATTTTACGAAGAATTGATGAGCAGTATTATTAAATTAATTGATTTTTTGCGTGATGAATTAACAGGGAAATATTTCAATATTTGACGTATTAAATCTTGGTTGAATCAGTGGCTTAATTTCATTTACCCTCATTTACAGGACCTTCTTATTCTTCTGACACCATGGTAAGAGATGACATTGACAAAGCAATAAACGACATTTTTCTGCCAAAGCTTTTGGAATGGAACGTTACAACAAACGAACTGCGACAGAAACTGGGAGCTGAACTAGCGCGCATGATCGAATTGAACATCAGCTTTACGAACAGCAACGGCACGATTAGTATGGTCAATGTGACTTCTCTTTTTACGACAGCAGTCACCAGATATTTATTTTGCTATAGTCTGTCTTATGCAATCAATTTTACTGACCCAGATGATATGCTGGAGTTTTCGATAGACAAAACATCGCATTCGCAATTTCTTAAAAGTGATAAAAATTATATCATTTTCTCTGATTATTTACTGGAACCAAAAAACACGCAGTCCATCGATGACGAGGAAAATCAGGACGTTTTGAATTCTAACTACTTTTATTTCTCTTTCGGACGTGTAACGAAAGTATTAATTAATCTAGATAGTGTTTGCACCAGTCGGCCTGAGGTGAAAGGTGTGCAGCAATGCTCGCCGAATACGACCAAGTTGTATTGTCGCGCTCAATGTCGCATCGAACTTATAGAAAAATTATGTAACTGCTCGCCAACGTATTGGGCTATGATGATTCGGCCGACTTTTGGTTTAGGCGAATGCACGTTTAATAGTTATATGGAATGTCTGAATTTCAATGCAAATGATGATTTCCACTGCAAAAATGCCTGCTTACCATCTTGCAGTGCAAGATATTCTCGAACAGATTGGACTGAGCATGATCTTTCCCAAGAATACTTCGAAACTGCCGTTGTCAGAGTCAGCGTTAAAAACGGCATTTACGCGTCGATTGAAGAACTGCCGATATTCACGTTCGACGAATTGTTGTTTACGGTCTTGCTGGACACCTTATTGCGCCATAAAATTAAAGAACTTTGAAATTGAGTAATAAGTACCAGTAGAAAAACTGCAAAACAAATTGCAAAGTCGTAGTACTAATTTACTTTTAGCGCCCAAAACGTCTCGTTCAAAAATGCGCTTTGAATATTTTCAGATTTTATTATTTCATTGCCGGTATTAACAAAATCGAAGCAAAAATGAGTGTAGCATTTTTCGGTGAAACTTTATCAATCTTTCCTTGGCGCAATAAGGTGTCTCATACGTAATTAAGTTGGGAGGAACGCTGGGAATTTTACTGGGTTTTAGTATCTACAGCTTTTACCAAGTTTTGTTAACATCAGCGACATTGTGCTTTGCCTTCATCTTAAAAAGAACAAGATTTGCGCAGAGTCCTATATTGCTAAAAAGCTTGGATAAAATAAAAAAGTCAGGAATTGCGCAATTGATGTTTTACCTATATCGACAATTAATTGTTATGAACATTTGCATTATGAAGAAAAATATTAAAGTTAATGAAATTTTGAGAAATATTCTTCCCACAATTGGCTACATAATTGGCCTTTATGCAACGGTGACAATGTGCAATAAGCTTTTTCATTCATATAAAATTGGTGAAACTAAATGCCTCGTCGATATAATGATGAATGATTCAATCATATTACCATCTTCGACGATATGTATGCTATTGCGTGCCGCCGAATTGATAACTAAAACAGAAATCAGCCATTTTGAGAACGACACTGATTTGGCACGAAATCTTTATTTTAATTCATCCTATGAAAAAGAAGATATGTTTAGTGAACATTGGCCCACATCGCTCATTCGGTGGGTATATGAATATTTGATCGTATATGATTCAATTGAAAGGCACGGCAACCAGAAGTTAATTTCTGCTTTGCTCCCTGACGACGATAGTTACGCATCAATGAAATTAAGAAGTACAATATCTAATTACAATTTTACATTTCTGATAGAACTAGATGAACTGATTGACCACTTAAATATTACTGTTCCTGAACTGAAACAAACTCTGGGGCAGAAAATACGAGATATTTATAAAACTAAAGTCGTCTTTGTGAATGAAGTAGACGGAGCATGGAATGAAACAGTTATGAATATAACTGATACGACATTCGTTGGTGAGGACAGAATTTGTTACAAGCTGCCCCTGGACACAGCGACATTCAGTTCCAAATCGGATTATATTTTAATTTTTTTCGACAGAGGATCACTGCCAAAGTCGCAAGATGATAATATTGACAAGCCCATAACTATAGATTTCAGCGGACGCGACTTCAGTGATGAGAAATCTGACGAATATTCTGATTCTGTATTCGGATCAACGCTATCTTTTTGGTTTGGTCGCCGTTACTTTGCAAAATTAGAAATTAGCGACATATATGAAGCAATGCCGGTGAGCTCCGGCATACGGCACTGTTCTGAGAGCGAATCGATGGATACATGCCAAGACGATTGCCAGCAGAAGAAAATTGAGCGCGTCTGCAAATGCTCACCAGTTACATGGACAAGTTTACCCTCTAATACTAATATGACTCGATGCCATTTAATCGACTATAAAAGATGCGCCAAATTCTTGGGTAACAATGACGCTGATATATGCGAATCAAGTTGCGTTCCATATTGCACGCGCATAAGTTTTAAAGGTTATTCAAACCAGGACGAGCAAGAAATTGAAGATCACGTTGCTAAAATAAATCTCACATTAAACTCATTTGAATATCTCAGTTATAAAGAAGAATACAAGTACACGATGACCGAATTTATTAGCCAGTGTGGAGAAATTCTTGGTTTATGGATTGGACTTGATATTCTTGTGTTCGTAGATCTGTTTTATTGGCTCTTCTGCAAGTATTGTCACATTTTCCGACAATTTATTTAAATGCATATTTTAACGGCAGGAACATATTTGAGAATAAAACTTTAAACATTTGGTTACATCTCTTACGCGATGAAAAAGAAACAGTAAATTTTGTTTTCGATTCTATTTGAAGTCGCTTGAAATCAATTCATTAACGAGCCGTAAAAAACCTTCCAGTCAGTCAAAAACAAGAGACTATGAAGCTCATTCTGGTGCATGACGATATATCTCACTGGTAGCTTAATGCCAAAATGCAGTCGAAAAGTTGGTTTTCGCTCAATGCGCTCATCACTTCTCGCCCTTTGAACAGTAACTACTCATCGCTTTTGGTTTGCCAACGCCTACTGCATTACGCCTACTGCTTTAGAAACTCTGACATTTCGTCGTTTTTTGTTGAAAATATTTTATCAATGTAGGTCACGGTCGATGGGCACTAGAAAGAGCTGGAATCGTTGGTTAAGTTTTAGTTTTTCAGTGGGATTTTGGCTTAAGAGAGGTTTTGGTTTCGATATCATTAATCTTTTAAAGCCGTTTCTGGACATTGTGACCAGAACGAGTGGACACAGTGTCACTGAGCTTTCAACTTCCATCTGGTCTCGATATTGCATTGCAATGTTTTTTCGTCATTTAATATTTGACGCACATTCGCGGCCGTGAAATAAAAGAGCTAGTGCTTATTTTATAGTTTAAGTGATCATGCTTGCAAAGACAAAATATTATTGAGGATTTGCATTGAAAATTATTACAATTAGTCGTTTGGCTATCGATTATAGAATTTGAGGTTGTAGTATTCGATTTTTTGTATGTTCAATCAAGCCCCTTTTTTGCTCTTAAAGTTAATAAAATTTATATGCATAGTCTTTACTGGAAATGTTTTTCATAAAATGAGAACAATAACTGTCGACAAAGCTGTCATGTGAGGATATTGTAGTATGATAAAGCAAAGTACTACAGGCAAACAAGCCCCACTGTCCATTTTGTCAACAAACCAAGCGATGCAAGCCCGTGGGCAGCGAGCGAGATCAAGAGCGCTTTCCCGAAGCGTTTGTCTGGCTGGCGTGGAGGGGACCAGTGTTCATGACGTATTAGTGCGCAAACATGCAAACATGATCTTTATGCCGCCCCTACTCAGTGAATGCGTGAAATATTGACAGAGCTGCGCGTTGCGCCCGGCGGAAGGTTGTTAATAGAGTAACCGATTTCTACCCCGAATTTCACCCGAGGGCGTTGCGAGACCAATGTTCAGCAAAATATGTGCGTCATTCGCCGAAGATAAGGTTGAACGCGAGCCTGCTGGGGTGCAAACATTAAATTTACCATCGACGTTCGACCTGCGTCAAACATTACCGCTGGATGTACGCACGACATACTCGTGCTCAGCACTGCCCCATTTTACTCGCTGACCACCTAGGCCCAGGCGCGCTTGAATTTGGTTTTCTAGTCAACAGCGCCCTTTTTATCCTCACTATGGGTAGAGTTGGCGTTTGCCCATTCTTTTACCAAATTTTTGCTGCCAGAAATCAAAATTCTCTACCTCTACTTTTGCAGGACCACTTGAATTAAGAGATAAGAGGAGGGGCGGATCTTATTTTACCAGCGCTCAGGTCTCGCTCGCCGGTCGAAAATAGGAATTCTGCGACAGTTTTTCAAACGCAACTTTTCGAACGTATAAAGGTGTCTTCATGAAGAGTTGGCTGAGAACTGTTTGGATTGTTTTCGAAAATAAGTAGCCAGAGTTACATGAGACATGCTCAAGAAGACCATTATCCTTCTTTTGTCTCACTATCAGAGTAGTTATCATCTATTGATATGTACATACTCTATAAATCGAGTTAATTGTTTTCACTCCAAAAGAATTATTCATTGTTTTAATGAAATAATTCATTGTAATAACCATTTCAATGTTTTGCACTTCAACGTACGTTATTGATTTTTCAATGAATCTTTTCATTGTTTTACAATGAACTATTTCATTAAAACAATGAAAAAAAATTTTTGGAGTGAAAAATAATGAACTCGATTTAGAGAGTAGAAGAGGAGCGAAATTCCTAGAAGCTTGATCGAGAAGTGTTGAAGTGTTGAAGTGAAAGTGTTGAAGCTGCAAATTTCTTTTTATCTGCCAAGAAATATCTGCCCATTCCTCTGGCTTCGATCCAACAACTCTTACTCATATGTATCTAAAACTTGTAACCTCTCCAAACTATCTCCAGCTCAGCCGATTGGTACATCCAATGCTCCAGTAAAATTTGCTCTTTCAGATCATAGCAATCGTAATGGATGTTCATTCAATGAAGAAATGGGTGAAAAGAAAGCTGACAAAAGGAAAAGTTAGCGAGAGCGACGGGAAAAGGAATGAAGACCTTCAGAAATCTTCGAATCGCCTACCAACGCTGTTGGTCAATGGTGTGCCAGTGTCACTGGATGAGTACGACCAAAAAATTGCTCCACAAACAAAAGAGGAAGCAGAGATAGAAGAGTTGCGAAAACTTGTAGCACTTTCACCTTGACTCTGTTCGCCTTTATTCGCGTCCATTAAGTATACCGAGACCGTAATCCAATGTTACATTGCCTTTTACATTCGTCGCGCTGCGCTACGGTATTGTATGTACATATTTTGAGCAAATAATTGAACTTGGCATCTTTAACTGGAAGCGCACAACGCCCTCCTTTGACTTTTAGAAATGTCCCAAATTTTTGAGGCAGAAGTATGGTAATTGAGATTTCCCCTAAAAATTTGTATTGTCTCGGGAAAGTTAACTTGCCATTCGAATTTTCTGGCTTATACAATCGCTTGTTATAAACCACACTTTATGAACTAATAGAAAGGTGAAATTTATGTGTCGGCACGCGCAGATTTCTGCTGCACAGCTTTCGAGAATCCCTGATACATTTTACTTTTAACTCTACAAGAATATCAATGATTTTTTCAAGCAATCATTTCCAATCGTCATGTGTTGCAATTTTTCTACCTGTTCGGTTTGTACTATGAAGTTCTTGGAAACTATCTCATTTTGCCAAGTGTCGCCTACAATTGATGTAGCGCTCAAATGATCTCGCCTTTTCCTTTTAGCACTTCCTTTTGTCAATGCGACCCAAATGCGTCGTAGTTCCTTGTCGTTGTAACGTTGGCATCAGATGGAATTTTATCATATTTTGCGTACCAACGATTTATCTTGACGAGCATAAAACGACGCAATACTTTAGATAGCTGATTGCGCCTTATCTTAGTGCAAAATGTTTAAATTTTGCCGCGTGGGTGCGGACATTGCAATGGTAGAGTGAAAACGTTTTCTGCTGCTGCGCGTTGATATATTGATCATTATTATTGCAACGTTAAACAATTGTTGGAACTAAAATGGATTTTCAATGCCTGTCTAAATTTGCGTTAAAATGTGCAAAATATGCAACTTAGAACCTCGTAAATATTAATAGCTGAGCAGCTGAGGTATGCTAGACATAAGAATTGAGATCCTGAAAGCTTAGTCGATCTTGGACGGCGATAACATGGCTCAGCCTATTTTAATAACAATAATAATACAACTAAATTCACTTATTTTTCCGACATACCGAAATACCAGATCGCCCTGACAACCATCGTCAGACTTACCATATGCACTGCTAACTTGCCACTCTGAAAGGCAAATTGACTACGACCATATGTACGAATGTACTCCTTCGAAAGAGCGCAAACTAATGCAATCAACTGCCTCTATGACGATCGAAACTGTGTACAGGCGGAGCGCTTCAGCCTGATGCTGACGACGCTTCGTGTCCTGATTTAAGGACCGTCGACCAACCGGTGGTCACGATCGACTGTTCACATGTGAGAATGATATTTTTTTCAAAAGTAGCATCACGTATTCTCAGATGCCGAATTCGCTGTTTCGTAGAAAGATTGAGGGGTTCAATAATTACGACAGTACGTCAAGGCAAACTGCCCATGTTCATCCCACCCTTTGCATCAGCGAAGACCATTCTTTAAGCATGAATTACTCGATTCGGTCGTCGTGCAAACGATTGCACACACGTCGGGCAACTGACTCTTCCACTGGTAATGTGTCCAGTGAAAGTTAATGTACTTGTAAGAAAAGTCGTAAATTGTTCTCCATTGTTCTGTATTTGGAGGACAAAGAGCAACAAATTTGAACCGCTTCTCAAGTTTCATTTGTAAAGATATATTACATCTGGTACCCTAGAACGACGATGCGGCTGAATAGACGCTGGAGCCAGCCCTTTCCCTTTATTTTCAGGCCGAATGTTGAAAAATAAACCCTTTTACGGCCTTAAAGAGCTGATGAAATTGTGAACCTTTGGGCTAAATAGGGATCAATAATGCGTAGCATTCACGTTAGTGAGATCAGCGGTTCAAGTCGACACATTCATATTTTCAACGAGGTTTCGTGCGTCATGCGCCAGAGATAACATAAACGCATTAGTCTGCGCTGGCATCAAAATATAATGTAACATCGTAGACGTCTCCGTTTGCGTCAGCATGTCGCGCGCACTCTATACTTGTACTCAGCATCAGATCTTTGTGCTTGCATCGTCTTGATTCAAGCACTGGTTAAGTTCGCTTTTCTAGTCGGCATCAATTATTATCGGTTGAATGAAGTAACTAGCTATCTTAATTCACTGAGTTTTTGCCCAAAATACTAATATTCTCAGTTAGTGCTTGCTAAAAATTTCAAAATCGAATCATAATATGTATAGTGTATAGTGGTGTTATATCTATTATCGATAGAGGTCAGAAAATTTGTACGCGACTATAGAGTAATTTCTCACGGCACGAGCAAAACATACTTTCACCTAGGTTAGCCCACCAGGTGTTCAGCTGTGAACTCCTGCTTCCCCAAACGATAAAAATGATTGGCCTCCCTTGATTTACTTAAAATCTTTTATTACTGATACCCTAAAACTCGTATCCTCCTCTGACATATATCGCGATTGCAAATACTGATTTATTCATTTTTAGTACAAAGGGTTTGCTTATTCAGATCTCAAGCACCAGAATGAATTTGTTTTCAATGAAAAAATGGATGAAGAGGAAGCTATCGAGAAGAGAAAGTAGCGATGATCGCATGTATAGAAATAAAAATATTCGGAAATCGACTACCGCAGCCATTTCTCTGCCAACGCTACAAGTCAACGGAATACCAGTGTCATTGGATGACCTGAATATAGTGACAATCCATTAAATAAAGAACAAGGTCTTAAACGAATAGCGCCACGACAGTTAGTGGCGCTCTTAAGTTGGCTCTATTCATTCGTATTCGTGCCGATTTGTATGCATCGTCGATGTAATACACTTTACGAAAGCGCTACGCTGGTTCTCGGTTCTGTACATTCCTCTTATCATGCACGTACTGATGTTTTGCGTCATTAGATGCGAGCGCATAAACTCACATTTTATTACCACATGTTTGCTATGGCTCAATAAAATTTTGGATGATTGAGCACGAAGCAGTGCTCTCTCTAACTAAAGCTTTATCTCTAGGTTGTTTTTCGACTTGGGTTAAAACAAATCTGTGACACTCTATTGTTAAAAAAACAAAGTATTCAAAGCCAACAAATTGCTCTTCAAACGTGATTTAATAATTGCGAAGTACTTAAACTAGCCAAAATCTTAATTGGCAACGCTAACTATTATTCCCTTATTACACTGGACGGCAATTTCTGCAAAACTATTTACCACATTTTACGAAGTTTACACAGTTTTGCTGTAATATGATGCGGCGAATAGTCGTGAACCATAACAGTCTTTGCTTTAATTGTTAATCTCACTAATTTGCACAGCGGTTAGAATGGATAGAAAATAGATCGATAATAATCAAAACCTGAACGCCGCTTCATTTTTGTGCACTCTTTAAACAGAATATTGATTATGAAACAGAACGTGAACATAATCCTGCACCATTGGGCTGTGTTTCGACAAAAGTTGCACTACTGGAAAATTTTAACTTTCGACTCACGATTAAAATGCTACGGACCACCCTTGTGTGGTCTGGACAATCAATTAGCGTTCGCATGCCTTGCACGTTAAAGTCAATTAGCAATCTGACGTCGAGGTACGAACTGAATCTTCAAAAAAAAACTATTAGCGATTCGAGCCAAGCGTTCCTGCTTGCTTCAAGTTCAATTTTCCCTCTGAAGGCTTAACTTTTCACTTTTCTCAGAAGCCTGTCGAAACAACTTCCAATGATTATTTCAAACTCTTTCGAAGTTTGACAGAACATGAGTGTTCTGACCGTTATTTGACCTGGCCTTTATCGAACATATGTTACTGGAGAATTGCAGAAATAATTTCATGGATATATAAAGAAACTGTTCCTTTTTGCCGCTTAAATAATTTTGATTTTCAACTAAACTAACTTTTGTTGAAGAACGTGCGTTTGATCGAATCGGCAACTATATGGCCAACTACTCAAGTTCCGCCGATCCCGATGCAGAGTCGGCAGTTTGGCTAGGAATACTTTATGCCGTTTACGCCTTGATCGGAATTCCCATAAATCTTCTTATACTTGTGTTGACCGTCGCTATTAAAAGTATCCGCGTCGTTCCCTTGAATATGATCATTTTTAGTCTGGCATTCGCCGACCTAATGGTTCTCGTATCATTTCTTTCCTCTTCGCTTTGGGCGCTGACTTACAAAGTGATGGTTTGCAAAGTGATGGGGGTCACATTATATGTGTTCTTTATAATAAGCATGCTGCTACCGGCCTGTCTCGCAGTTTGTCGCTATGCTACCATTTGTCACAATGACGAATTGAGCGGATATCTGAGAATATTGAAAACGAGAAAGGGTATTTTCGCACTGAACGCAATTTGCTGGTTGTATGGCGCGTGTTTCACACTACCGTTCTCTATCGAAGACAAATTTGGGCTGGACGGAGTGGGCACTTGCGGAATCGCCGAGATTGATTCTACCTTTCTCTGGACCTATTATATGGTGGGCGTTGTGATCGCTCTCTTTGCCGCCTATGCCGTCACTTACATCTTCTACTACAAGCTCGCTCAATGGATAAAGGACAGTGTTGAGAGAGCATCTTTGATCCGACTAGCTAACCAATCCAATTCACCGCCTTTTTTCATACATCCGAATCGCTGTTACCAAACCACAGCAGCTGCACCATTTCATACTATTAAAATGAAATGTTCTCAAATTAGCGTCCGTTTTTGGATTTTTCCTGTTCAGTTACTTTTCTGCTTCCGATTCGGTCATCCATCAACCATTTGAAAAAACGCTTTTCAAACTTTGATCCACCGTTGATCAGAGGATCATACTGAGTTATAAATCATAAGAATCGGATCAAAAATGCTCGATACTGGTTAAGGAGACGAGCGCGCTGATGATGACGACGAGGCTGGCACACGACAAGTTGACGACGACGCGGAATTTGATGCGCATGATGAAATGGATTCTGCTGATCCCCGTTGTTTTATACTACCCGGCCCTGACCGTCGAAGCAGTTCTGCGCATCTATCCCGGTGCGATGACTATGCGCACCGCGAGATATTTCACCTTTACTGTACCGCTGCCAAAAATCATCAACCCAATCATTACTATAATCTTTGTGAAACGCTATCGTGCGGCTGTATGCAAGCTATTTCATCGAAATGTTCAAGTATCAAATGGTGATGCAGCTTCGATTGCGACAACGTGCTCCGCTGTAGCTACGGAAAAATGAAATGTTACATTTTCGTCCTAAATGGTCATACTATCAAGAAGAAATTTGGTGTTCATGGACAGCGACAGACGGTCAAGGACTCGGATAATGAATACAACGAGTCGAGAAGCGATGCAGATTCCTATATCCTCTGTTTTATCCCAAATCTTAACGATATCCTATATTTCGAGCAGCACGACGAGGTTTACTGACTGTCGTATGACTCGACGCCTCCAGCGTTACGAAATCAGTAATTTCTTTGCAAGCTCGTGATCTCGTGTGGATATTTGCATTTCGCAATGATGTATTGTATGAAAGCAGCTTTCATCCTTCTATCGTTAAGAAAGAATGCTCACGATGTATGACGAGTACTTGTCGATGCGTGCCATGACTTCGCATCGCTTGTTATCTTGTCGTTATTGTATTTATTTAATAGTGTTCCGTAAATAATTTGTGATCGTTCAATTGCTTCGGCCTAACGGAGATGAATGGAATTTAATGGAATTTACGATATGTCGAGCGTTATGAAGAGCTGCGCGCCTTAGGACGTCTAATGAGAATTTTAAATGTTGCCGACGTGGTGCGTGTCCCATAAGGGTGCAGAACTGAAACACGCGACGCTCTTAGTCGATCTAAAGGGAGTTAAATATGTTGCCTGTTTCCAGGTGAATGAACTGCTGAGCCTGAATCGGATAGTGTCTTTTCTTGAAACAGATTCATTGAGATCCTTTAAAGCAGGTTCTCAAAGCATTGCTTTTCTGTACCTGCAGTTATCAGATTTTTAAGAACTTGAGCACCTATTAATTTTTACCTGCAAATATGAATTGCTCAATGTCAACGACGGACTTCATCCTTGCCACTTTCGTCGCAATTTCTATTCCATTATACTTTTTCTTCTTACTCTCATATATCATCAATCGAAAGAAGGAGCCATTCAAAAATTCAGACTTCTTTCATTTGTCGGTCTCCGTTGCAGTGGCAGATTTGTCGACAATTATCCATTCCTACGTTTTCATCAGAATGCCTGAATGGTGCGGGTGCGATATGCCGTTATCCCCTGAGTGGTATGTCATAAACGGTCCTAAAGGAAGTGTCCTACCATGGTATGCCATGGCGCTGCAATTCGGTCTAGGCTTGTCTCAACACATCGGCGTGTTATTGATTGCTATCAATCGTTTTACAAGGATTGTCTGCAGCTCAAGGATTTATGACTTGGTAAGTTTCATACGTCAATAAAAGCAAGTACGCTGATGCATATGTTGTCAGATATAGTAGAAAAGTATCAATATAACGTAGAAAATGTGATAATATTCTTCTAAAGATAGCTTCAGTTCTGACAGCGAGAAGCTCTTCTTTATATCACGTAAAACTCATAAAATGTTTTGCTGCATACAGCTGCGAAATGTTCACTACTCCCTTTTGTAAATTTGACTGTAGTAGCTGCAGCTCTGTGATAGGAGACACGTTGACGAATACTTCCTCTGCGCCCCCCTCAGCTCACAACTAGCAGTAAACGATGATGTTCTACAGTCTCTTAACTGTATGAGTGCTGGGCTTTCTGCAGCACTATTTTTTTACTGAAAATAGTCCGTAAAGTCAGGGTCATGGCCCGTTAGTAGAGTCCAGGCGCGCATTATAATTACTTTAAACGTAAATATATTTAATTGAGTCTTTCGCTGTTAATTAAGGCATTTTCTGGGAATAAAGCGTTGAGAATATGCATTGTATCTTATAGATAGTATTGAATGATCTTGAAAATACTATTCCACCAACGTACTAAAATGCACACTATTTATACCAAAACTGATTATCGAGCAAGCCGGAAAACCCGAAACAATCAATCGTTGCAGGTCTGGACCGGTAGCCGCTTTTGGATCTTAGTATTTTTGCAATGGTTTTTCCCCGTTGTTATGTGCATTTCCATGGTTTTTCAGAGCTTTGAATATAAGGAAATGCTACACTATGTTAATTCATCGCAGGGATTATTGGTTGATGTATATGCAAACATCGACTTTGTAAGCAAAGAAGCAAAGGTATACTTTGGTGATTAGTAACAGCTTTGCTCGAACTGATGTGAGCAGCATATATCAAGGGAAAACAGAGATTGGGTCAAACCGTGACGAAAACTCACTGTAATATTAAGGGCTTCGTGTGGAAATTTTGGGGTCAAATTTGATCACCTTCTTCTTCCCTTCTATCGTTTGCAGCGTTTATTCTCCGACCATAAAGAGTGTTTAACGAAATGAAGTCATTGTTTCAGTTTTGAATAAGAATGTTACTTAAATTTCCAACAAGTTGTTGACTAGGGGGTAAGTATCGCTGCAAAAATGATTTTGTCTAGAATTTTCAAGTTCCATATAATCTAGCAATTTACCCAGCCTACGTGCTGTCTTATAGCCTTCATTTCAGACAATCTACTTTGGCGTGGCCATCATAATCAATCTTGTCGTTAACCTTATTACCTGTGTGATGTACGTGGGTGTTTTGGTAGTTTCCATCAAAATGTCATTACGCACAGCAAACAACTTTGTATCGCCAGGTCCCGCATCTAGTAGCACAGTGATGATTCCACATCGACTTACATTATATACTGAAAGATTGACCTATCAGCGCGAACTAAAGCTGGCTTTCTCTGGCTTCTTACTGTTCGCCGTTATGGCACTATATTCGAGTTTCCTAATAGGCACCGCAATCAATCAAGACTATACTCCATCATATATGAAATTACTGTACATTTCCACGGATTTATTTGGCTGCTTGCAACCGTATACTTTGTTGCTTATGAGTGCAGGCACACGCAAGCATATGTGGCAAACGGTAACATGCCGAGCGTGCAAAAGTTAGCTGTACGACCGATCCAAATTATTTACAGAGTATTCACCCCCCCCCCCCATCGAAATAATAATGGCACTTCTTCTCTTCTTATGAAAAGCGTGAAGATAAAAGAATATACCGTTTGAAATTAATTTGAGCAATTTTTCTGCAGCAGTACATCTTATTTATTCTTAATGAATGCGATGACGATGTTGCGTAAAAAATCGAAGATTAAAATAGTGGAGAAATGCTTACAGGATAGTGACCGACAAAGACGCTATAAATTCATTTTGGTGCATTCGTGTCCAATGCTACCGAAGAGCCAGGCGGAAAGCTAAAACCTACGAGCTAGCTGAGGGAAGCTATCATTCAAACAGCCGGGAAGTGGACGAGCGACAAAATTGAGGGGGAAATCAATAGGGTGACGCGCAGATTCATGATAAGCCTCCAAAACTGGGAGAGGGGGCAAAATTCTGAACACCGCTTGGCCTCTCCCTATAGAATCGCTAAAGTATAAAGTATTCAGACCAATCAACTACTTCGAATATCTTCCAGTTGTTCTTCATTTGATTGCCGTGATTCCAAAGTTTTTCATAGTGGTTCCAATTTAGAGCTCCGGTAAGTATAAATAAACGTGGGTCAATAGTATTCGAGACTTCAATGACCCCTCGAGCAAAACACTCTCTGTTTAGCTCTCAAAAACGCTCAGCACTGGCGGATAGACCGACCAGTATTCCGACTGCCCGTCGTATTTTGCGCTCCCTCCACTAGAACAATAATACTTCCAAATATTTTAAAGCAGCCATCTTATGAATACACAATGCTTAACATTATATTTGTTTCATTTTGAGTCAGAATCATCATACAAATAAGTGACGATCATTAAACACTGCCTCCAAGAAACTCATCTACACGGTAATTAACCGCTGACAGGCAATTCACTGACACAGAAGAGCATTATCCTAGCGATCGGTTCACGCTTATCTCGCTGCCACTGCTTAATTCAGTATTTATCAGTTCAGCGCGTTAGTATTGGCCCTCGTTCCTATTTACTTCTGTATGCACGCAAATTTTCGTATGCAGGCATTCTTTAATTGAACAAAGAGCATATTCAATGCCCATGAGTCCCACGGCAATCGTCTTGCATCGAACTTTGACTGCGTCGAACGCAATTTTGCTACTTTGAAATGGTTGGCAATTGCGAAATTTCACTTTCATAACGCTGTCCTAGGCTGTATTTAAAAAACCTATCGAAAAATGTGCTTAGTTTCATTTGAGCGCGAGGTTCTTGAGAATAAGACATAGGATTGTGATGTTTAATTAAGATTTTTGATGATAAATAGCGATAAAAAATTGTTTACAGACGCATAAATATTAGACAAGAGTGAGATGTTGATTGTAAATGCTAGTTGTCTCTGCAAAAGTTTTAACAAAACGCACGCGGCTGGCCTAAGCCCAACGATGGCGTACTTGTTTATCGACCGTCTGACGCGAGCTCACGAGCTGCGCCCGGGCTAAAAATAGACCAGCGGACAACATGTTTTCTTCCCGCGCCGCATAAATAGCGCGATGTGACCGAATTGCAGAAACCACGTTTTCACTCAAGCAAACTTAGCGAATACAACTCAGAATCACAAGGTACGTTTAGCTCTTTCTTCTTTCGAAAAGCAGACAAAACTAATTTTTTATAGTGAGACTAAATTAGGCTTTCTCAATTTTTTGGTTTCTCTTGTGCAGTGTGAAGTATACATTAAGGATCATGTTCATTAATCGTCTGTTTATATTTGAACTATTCCCACCGCTCTGAAATTAGTTGTTTCTTTTCTAATTTATAGTGAACTCTTTTGTTTTTTAAGTAAAAATGCTGCGAGGAGGATTAGCGCTGAATGTAGCCAAGACATTGGTCAACGACTCTCGCGCCACCTTGAAGACGCAGGAAATCGTCGAAAAGACCAAGTCGGCCATTCACAATGCGAGTAAGGAAGTGTCCTTTATTGATTTGAATATTTCGTTCAGTGTTGGTCTGGGATAGAGAGGAGATATGTCATTCGGACGGTGTTGCCCGTTTGTACTCTTGACGTTCGTCTTTCACCATCAGACCTCTGACCGCCCCATTCAATCATTCTCATTCAGTTGTACTCTTAAGCAGATGTTGTATTATCGCATTTATTTTTATAATAACTCATAGGGTTATTCGTTTATTCCCTTAAAATTGAGTGCATCGAACAGCAGCTCGAACTTTCAGAGAGGGAGTGCGAAGCGGATGCTGTATTTAATTTCCTTTGTCTAAGCGATCAGGAATAGCTGAAATAGTTGATATCATATTGTAAATGACGTTAGGAAAGGGCATTTTTATGATAGACTATACATCGATTCGAATTAATATGACAACTTCGATAGTGGCAGATTGACTCAAACATCCGCCAATATGGCTCGATCGAAGCGAGAACGTACTTATTATGTGCATTAGGATTATGCAGATTTTTGATTTCATAGTCGAAACTGTTTGGTTCTAATATCTCATGCGTCACATCGGTTTTTCGAGCATAAGGCTATTCTTTATATTCAGCTTTTTGTTGAAAATTTTGAATGGTAAAACTCTTATCGTTGACGGCGGTTGATGTAAGTCGCAATATATACTATTGACACGCTTTTCTCATTTTCAGCCGAAGCAACCAAAAACATGGCGGCTGCAGCCAAGGATAAGATAACTCATCCGAGTAAGTAATTCATTATATATATATATATATACGATTGACGCGCTTTTCTCAATTTCAGCCGAAACAGCTAAAAACATGGCAGCCGCAGCCAAGGAGAAGATGAGCAATATAAGTAAGTAACTAATAATCTGTTCAATGAATGCACTAATCTCTGGATTAAATAATGAAAGTGATATGGTAATATTTTGGTGTTATTAATTATTTTATTGCGATGGGTGAGGTGAGTACAGGAATTCCTGCTCATTCATTTAGTTCGCTACTTAAAGAAGTAAATGGTGCGCTCGGCTGACGTTATTTAAAAGAAGGTACTTAGAATTAATATTTATGCCATTCCTCATCTCGCTTAAACCTTAGGCAAAATTTCTCGATCATTAGTAAGAAATACTAGATTAAATAAGGCAACCTCCTTTAAACATCGACAGCGCCTTCTTTTCTACCGTTTTACGCACGTAAGAACCAAGAAACGACTATCATTCTTGATGAAAACAGTGTTCAAGCACTGAAAAGCGAGCTCATCTTTGCCCACTACGGTGCCTGGCGGAATTTCTTGTGTGATCGAAAATTATTGACTTTAATCAATTTCCTTTAGATCCGACCGCTGCCGACGGCAAGCCAGGAGCGCAGAGAGGCGACCATCGCATTTCACAAGGTGAGCTTGCGTTAACTTGTTGTCGGCCTCCGTGCCAATAGACTCAATCGCTTACTGTATAATTAGAATTGAACGCAACATCATCACATTCCGTAGTGATCATTTTTCGCTTATAGTTGCGGTAGATGCTACCTTTACAGTAAAATTCGAATTTGTCTGCTTTACATCAAAAGCAAGAATATTTTCCACCATTTTCAAATAGCACGAAACTGCGTTATTCGCAAGCTAGCAAATGTGCAAGTCCAAATTTTATCCATAATTTGAAAAGATAAATTCAGTAGTTACAACCATTGCACTTGCAAAGTGACAAATTCTAGGTAAAGACAGCCTTTTTCCAGTCGAACTCACTCCTTACGAAATGCTATAAAACTCCAGTGTCATTTTTCAACCAATGTGAACGTACGCCAAGGTAGCCAATTTCAGAGCAAGTTGCTGGCGGCGAATGCAATGTCGGATTCGGCCCTCAGGTCGGCGTCGGCGATAAAATGCACGACAGAGCCGGCAAAGGCAGAGTCGACGATCATCCTACCAAGAAACACTGAAGCTGGAAAATTCGATATTAAAGCGAAGAAGCAATGAAGAATATTATTGGTTAAGCGTGTCTTTCATAAATCGTGTACCTACTTCCCCGTTATGTTGTTCGTGTTAAGGCATTCTCGCTCACGAAATATGCTTATTGACCTAAGATGAAGATATGTGAATAGTGTACACTTGTTTTGAATGTCCCGCGCCCCAAAGGTGTCGAATGTACCTCAAAATTGTAGAATTAAAGCGAAACTTGTCGTAAAATGATAAAACAAAATGCATCATTCTTTCACTATTTAGTTACGAAACTCACGAGTCTCGAAGAATATTCGACGCCTTAGGCTCTTTGTTTCGTCAGTTCGTGCGGCACAACGAGAATCCAGGATGTTGTTCTCCGATTCTGGTTGGAGTGTTTTGTTGTTGAGCTCGATTCGAAGCGCGTCATTTGTTTTGCTATTGGGATACTCGAGCCATACGGGCGCGGATAAGCGATCCGTAAACTCGCGTCACTGCCGCCTGGTCACAATATGTGAGAATGAAGAAACTCCTTTGTTTATGCTCGAACCATTTGTTCACATTTCGTAGCAATATGATTGAATTGCAGTTTTCTGCTATTCAAAAAGATTTACTTATGCAATGATGCGCGAAAATTAATGGCACTATTGCGGCCGATCAATTTTTGTCAGCATCATTTGCAGATTCTTATTTGAGTTTTGGTGATTATTATTTTGCTTTAATATGTTCTATTGAATATTGCTATGCTCTTGATATTTGACTGAGCGATCCAAAGTGGCGAATATAGTGCAGCATTAAGATGAAAATTGCTTTATTCGTAATCTTCATTCAATGTTGATCTATAGCCATAAAAACGAGCAGTTATTAAAATCATGACCTAATCATATGTTTGTGATCTCACAACAAAACATGGAATTGATAACAGAAACCGATGAAACACAAACGAAAAGACTCATAATTTCTTTAAAGCCGCAATGCGCTCTTTCGCTTTCACCGAAGGCAGGACATAGGGGAAGTGTTTGAAGCGCTTGTACTGAATCTTGTGGTAGGCGGGCGCTCTGAACATGATGCGATGAGTAGCGGAGTACTTTTCGACTTCTTCCGTCAGATTGTTCCCTGTGCCGACGAGCAGAAAGTCGAAGTGAGCAAGATCCTTTGGCTGAAGGTCCTCCGTTTTGTCGTATCTATAATAAATACCACTGATCGTCGACTAGGTTCACAACCTACGGTATAAGAAATTTGACGAGGACAGAAAGGGAAGGGAATAAATTCTTGGATTTGATAGACTGAGCCGAGCCGATTCATGGTTTTCACGACTAACTACCAAGAATGCATACATATACTCATCTTATGCAACGCAAAGCAGAAAGTGAAATCGTTATTTTTGATCGTCCGAAATGATTTTCGATGAAAAAGATTAAATGATAGCACAAATTTTCGTCAAATGCATTGCCACATTAAGATTATTTTCTTTAAATACGCACATGCCGATTTCAAGTTTGCCAAGTTATTGCTTTGAACAATATTTTAAAAAAGAAAATTTATCAGAACAAACGATATTTACCTTAAAAACAACAGAAAAACAGTATTCAATTGTAAAAGCTCACTGCCAGCTTTTGTAGAGGTGGAGATAACGACTGACGCCCGTCTGTGCAGTATAGACGTCGATGTGAACGGAGATCGGCTTGGCTTTGTCAAAGCGCTGACTGTACTGCAAGTAGCCGAGCGCCTCTCCTCCTGAAAAAAGGAAAAATACGTGAATTTAAAAGACTTTTATCAAATCAAGATTGACTGTGCAAAATTTCAAAATATTAGCTCGTGCCAAAAGTAACAACAATGAAGCTCTAAATAGACGTGATAATGTACAATCAACAAACTCGTTGGGATTTTTGGGAGTTAATTATCTGTCGGTTTGCGAAATTTCATTCTGTCATATTGAGTAGTTTTTAGTTGCATATCTTTTTCTACAACATACCTTTTAAGAGGAAGAGAAGAGCCAAAAGAAAAAACGAGTCACTATTTGGCACCTTTGGAAAAAGGATAAAAAGCCGGTTTAGAAGCAGGATGAACTAAAAATCCCTTTTGGGACTGTGCTGCATTCCACGAAGCAGCCGAGAACTAGGTGAAGTTTACAATGATTCCCAAACATTATACAACTTTTAAAATCACTTTTAGTTAATTACAATGAATACTATGCCATATTATCACTCCTTTAGTGCTGAAATTTTATTTATCAAAATTAATGAGTACTAGGAAGTACTGAAGAAAATCAAGCACTAACCTGGATAGTTTTGCGAACTGGCATATAAGAAGAAAGAACTGGCAGCCAGATTGACCAATAAGTGCGCGCCGAACGCCACTCCGACCAACATTCGCACAGTTGACTTGTGCTTATTAATCCAACTAAAAAAGTCAGCAAGCTATTGCGAAACCTTTTGTGATGCACAGTGACGCCGTCAATAGTAGACCATTTCCCATTTGACAATGATACTTTCAAAATCATAGAAGACATTTTAATACTGGTTTGTCTTGAGAAATGACCCTGTTTGATTTGGAGAGTGTCTTTTTTAGAACAGAAATAGTGCAAATGTCAAAGCGGACTTCGTACTACAGTCGGCAGTTATTAATCTTTTACACTGATGAAAAGAGTTAGGATTGGAATGCATCAGAGAAAGGTGGGATGCCGTCACACCAATAATCCATTCTATCCCTAACAAATTAAAGTATCTAATATATACATACGCTCTGGCACACGCGACTGCGGCGGCCAAGTTGATCAGCGGGAGGGCGTAGACGATGAACCTCAGCTCTTTGTGGGGAAGGAAGGAGAAGGCGGCGATGAAGGCGACGGCGGGTGCGACGATTTCCAGAAGACGCCGATCCAGCAGCAGCCCGATTGGCACCAACACCAAACTCGCCATCAAAGCACGCGGCAGCGCCGAATAGAAATACCATAGGAATGGCATTGTCTGAAAAAAAGCTATGATGTTCAACTCTAAATTGCGGTGGTGAACTGAGAAAAGTGATTAAAATGGTTTAAAAATGATGATTTCCCATTCCTCTTCGCCGTGCGACGCGTTTGAGAACAATGCGCGCTAAAGCTTGAACTGACTGTTACTGAATACCAATCATTTCAATCTTACATTCATATTAGTATATCACTGCTATTTTTTGATTTTATCTAATTAAAAGTAATTGCAGTGACGCTTCGTTCGTAATATTAATAATTGATAGAGATACTATACTTAAACATACAATGCAAAACATCAATAGTATATTGTATATAAAAACTTTAAATAATAAGCACATTTATATTGGTCTAAAACATACAAGTAAGAAAGCAGCCGACTTACACCCCATTCGTTGCTTTTATTGAGCACTACATTGAACCACCAGACTTCTCCCTCTGGCCAAAGCGTTCGACCCCAAAGAAACGAGTCCAAAGGCACAGTAACGCCTGAAATGCAAATTTTTGAATATCTGCGGCCATTCGCCAAAGTTTACAACAGGTGACTAATTATAAGACTAAACAAACAGTCGTCAACAGTGCAAAAAGCATAACAATATTTTTATATTTAAAATAAAGCTAAAGATCCAGATAATAACAAAAGGTGTTGCCATACCTAGAGCCACTGTCAAACTGAGCAATCCATTCCAAATCGCAGTTGACCATTTGAGCCGACCAGTAAGGAGGAGCGGTAGAAAGATGGGCGCAAAGAGCAGAATCAGTTCGCAGCGAAAGATAACTGCAGTAGCTGTCGCGACGCGAACGGCGTTACTGTAGTCTTTGTCCAGCCACAACGCGAAGACGATCAGGGCTAACGAACAAAAATCAGTAATCATTACGCACTCAGTCGCCAGCTATATTTTTTCTTTTAATTATTTTACGAGTACAATCCAGAGCGATAATACCACGTTTTTTGACAGGAACCCATGAATTCCAACACAGCGATAATATCATCTTAATTAATTACGGTGGTATACTATGTCAAATGAAGCTATTTAACAGACAAATATTTGGTACTGTATCCCTGTACAGTTCGACATATCCAAATATGAACTTTGCTGTTATCTCCAGCAAGGAACGTACAAAATCGATTATTTGCAGGATCCGTAGTTATAAAGCGCATCGTAATTCTCGCAGTTTGCAGATATTTACTTAACCAAAAAAGTTGTTGAATAGGAGAATGAAGCAATTTGTTTATTCTAAAATATCCAACAACTTAATCACGTACTTATGCAGGTGGAGCATAAGTATACGATACTCAAGGTTTCGTTTTAAGAGTACCAAAGAGAGTTAGTGCTGCGAAACAGCGACAGATACTTACCGCCGATGAGCGCGAAAGTGTTTGGTAGTGGACGCGACGCGTAGAAGAGGAAATGGAACTGAGTCGTGATGATCAGGCGTAGGAAGTCGGCGGTCTCGGCGCCAAAATGCTTGTTGATGGCGCGACAAAAGTTGCAGAACGCGAGGACGACCGTTAGTCCCAATGTAAATCGAACTAAAAGAAATGCGGTATTTTAATGACGTGCAGCAGAGGCTGAAATCGATGTAAACTAATCAATCGTGAGAAGGTAAAGGATGTTTTTCAAATTCACTCATATTTCTTCCAAACAGTCTTGATTGTTACACATATTTTACAAGTGAATGAAATTGACTAACCGGCAAACAATCCCCAGTACTTCGGCACATTCCAAAATTCAAATGCAGCGATCAGCGGAGCAACGGCNATACATATTTTACAAGTGAATGAAATTGACTAACCGGCAAACAATCCCCAGTACTTCGGCACATTCCAGAATTCAAATGCAGCGATCAGCGGAGCAACGGCAGCGCTCAGGGCGATCGGTCCTGCAAACGTTCTTGGCACGACGCCCGGAAAGCTGTGATGATCGTACTGAAAAGTATGTAATACGTAGAATTTATATCGCTTTACTATAATAATCTTTGAAGTGTGAAGATAAAGGGCTCAATACAAGGTGACGGAAAGCCGGGAAAATTCTTCCGGATACAGAATCCAGCAAAGCAAGGAAAACAATTAATCTTATTTTAAGCCGCGAAATGTTCGTATTTTTTGATAGGCAGATGCTTCTTTGAATCTTTGCGCTGGTGGCACGAAGATGGTAAGTGAAGGAACGCTCAAATGATCAAGGGACTTGTGTACTGTAAGGGTAGAAATATTGGGTGGTACTTAATTTGGGTGACCGGCCCAGTTGGAACAATTCGGTACTTGTTCGGATCACCAAATTCACTCAAATTCTATTCCACCCAATAATTTTTCGCTTCACAGCACCTAACTTGGGTAACTAATCGGGTTGACTCAGTGATATTATAAGAGTAAACATACTGGATAGGATTCAACTTAGGTAGTCGACCGGATCACCCAATTCACCCAAATTTAATACCACCCAATAATTTCTCGTCTTACAGTAATTTTAACGTCTGTACCTCTGAGAAATTGAGTCGATGATAGAGCAGGTCATGAGTGGCCTGAACATTGAAACTTTCTTCCACCTTGGTCCACGGACAGACAATCAAATGGATCATGAAGCCCATCAGCACGAGCCATTCTGTCGTCTGTATGTTATCCATTCCTGATATAATCTATCAAAANGTGGCCTGAACATTGAAACTTTCTTCCACCTTGGTCCACGGACAGACAATCAAATGGATCATGAAGCCCATCAGCACGAGCCATTCTGTCGTCTGTATGTTATCCATTCCTGATATAATCTATCAAAAAACTAAAGTATCAAAACAGATAAGACTCCTAAATGGAAAGTTCCGCATAGTAAATTAATGATATTTCAAAAATTCAAATTTTTGTGATCTTAGCACGATTTCAAGGAGGCGGAAAAAAATTTGCACGTTTCAGATCACAGATAACCACAAGCAATATGTTCGAGTATATGGCATATGGGATCGGTAACTCCGACAACCCAACGAATGAAAAACAAGTACAAGAGCATTGCGGCTCAAAAAATTTCATTTATTATTCAATTCTTTGCACTACTCTTCTGCTCAGCAACTAAATCAGCACCATTTTCTGCATCGTACAACAACTTTTCTAATTTTGCAAGTTCAAACGAAACGCCCTTCAATTTGTGGGTAGCCATTGAGATATTCTTCTGATTCTTTTCAAACATATAATTCTTCAAGTTAGCAGTGTCGGCGTAGGACTGGCAGTTGGCCAAAATCGTTTCGAACTTGGCCTTGCGCTCCTTGACGTGTGCTAATTGTCTTTTGAGCCGATCGATGAAGGCCACTCGCATTTTACCCTGAATTGGGAAGAACGTCGATCAAATTTTATATTTTATAAAAATTACAGTGGAGGTTTAAAAACTTTCAGATAATTTTTGAAAAACTATTTTGAGAAACTATTATTTCTAATCAGTCATGAGCGATCCTCTAAGCTAACAAGGGAAAACCATAACTAATTCATTCATTGATTGATCGGTGGAGTTCTCTTTGGCTAATTAAAAGATCACACTATGAGACTTGTCAATCGCCCATATTAAAACAAACTCACGTCGTCTTTGATGCTCAATTTCGCTTCAAAACCCTGCACCGATAACGGTAAGTAACCTTGACCAGCAGGAGCGTTTATCTCCTTCGTTTCTTCGATACGCAAAAAGCATAGTCGTTCAATAACGCCATAGACTTCTTGTATATGTTGGATATCTGCATGAAGGATGCCTGAAAAAGGATAAGTTCTAGAGCGGTCACGCGCATGGCCTTCGTGATGATACGATAATCAATATCATAATTTCTCATTAATATCATGGCTCGTCCATATCCACTAATCAATATCATTGTTTATCATTACCCGTCAACTCGCCCTTATTCGGCACTTGAGCCTCTTTCTTCCATGAGCGAACGCTGGAGACGATAGCTATCGCGAGCTCCATCTTCTTGTCAAGTTCGGGATCAGCATATGATACCTGAAAATGTTAGATTTCAGACTGAGCTGTGCTTGTTCAGCTATAATCACACCGATTATGAAATGTGTGATGAAAATAGAATACGCAGAAGCAATTATTGATTGAAAGCGGAATTAGAGTGAGAAGCAAGAATTAACACATTCGATGACGTTAGGTCTTAATATTGAATTAGTTATAGATTAAGAAACCCTGTAAATCGTCGAATATTCGAAAAGCTGCATAACTTCAGCGCTAATTTGCTGTAAAAATTCGAGACAATCTCTAAGTGAACATACGCGAGGAAATGGCTGCTCGAAGACGCTAGCGCCCTCTTCCACTCTTTGGTACAGATGATCAGCCAAAAATGGCATAAACGGCGAAAGACAGCTGAGCGTCGATCGCAGAACAGTCTTGAGCACGACACCAATTTCCGCCAAGCGGTCCATGTTCTTCACGTACAACGCCGATTTAGTCGTTTCCTGAATCAGGAGAGAACGAATCAACATGAAAAGGGAGTAAACGATACTCCCTATTTGATCGAATTTCTATCCTGATACGCGCATGTATATAAATGCAAGCAAGCGCGTGTAGCGTATCCGGACGAATACCAGGCTATGGGGCGTATCGTTGAGGTACACGCAAATACTGTTATTATTAAACACATTTTAGCGTAAAAGGTGATCAATTAAATGGTTCCATGAAATGTTGGAATAACGCAACACTCGCTGAAATCATAATGTGAATTTATAAATAGGTGGGAACGGGTGATTTGCTCCCTTCACTCAGAACTTTAGGATTGCGGTATTCCAATCCAACCCAAAATAATGTCATGTCATGTTAACATCAAAGACAAAGTCGCAGCTTACCAAATAAACATCGCACAGCTCGGAGAAGCAGAAGTCGTACACGGCGCCGGTCGCCACGTGCAACGAATACTTCTTCATGTTCGCATCAACGGCTTCGACCATATGTGTCAGTCGGCTCAAAATCCAGCGGTCTGCTGCATCAGACAATTTCGCTGAAACATCAAGAATGCCACACCATCACACGCCCATAAGTCAAAAATTTGAATATGCACACGTTTGTGAAACGTTTGTTTTATTCTCAATTATTCGAAATATCCCAGAAGAATGCATTTTAGATACTAACGCACTTTCCATTACTTATGTTTCTTAAAAGTTTATCCCATTACATCAAGATTTACAATTAAAAATTCAATTAAAAAATAAATAACTCATAACCAGAGTTAAGAAGAAGAATAATAGCAATAGACTAAGGCACGTTCTCGAAATGGTGCTGAGTCGCAAACTCAGAAGTCATATTCACAAACGTCAAGAGAAGTGAACTTTTATAATACCAAGGTTGTGGCTCATTTAAAATATAGCAGCAAGTTGAATATTTTAATAATGAGTCGTAATCTTGGATCACTAATCTTGACATTGGTAAATACGGCCTCAGATAGCATCGATCAGTGATGTTAAGCAATAATAAGAGGACGAAAAATATTACGCGTAATACTACCACTATGCGTTTCGGCGTAAAGGGCGCGCGGGGCGTATCGTCGGCGTACGCTACAACTAACTCCGACTCACCGTGATTCAGGGCTTCGGACGTTTCCAAAGCGACAGGAAGACAAGCGTTCCAAACGATCTGAGCGTAGTTGACAAGGTTGGTCAATTTGTTGGCGAATTTGCTGCATTCCGCGGTCGAAACGGCGACGTCGAGGTTGACGTCGAGCGCGGTGACATTGTGGCGCAGCAGGGCGAATCTTAACGCGTCTGCGCCAAACGCCCTGATTCCATCGGGAAAACGCTTCTTGATATCGCTCGAGGCCAGGCCTGAATTTCACTTTCCACTATAGCCTCATAATACAGGGCCTATCTTGTAAAATTATTTCAACTGCAGCATTGTGAGATTGCGCAATTGCAAGCGCGGTGATTGGTCAGAAAACCGAAAAAAAACCGGAAAATGACTAATCGTGTAGTCGTTACCAGCGATAAAGATCGAAATATTTATAATCTTCTGACGTACCCTTTTCTTGCTCACTCAAAGTGGAATCTTTCAGCTGATCGAGCATTTTCTCCAAAGAAACACCCTGAATCACGTACATCGGATCGACCACATTGCCGAGCGACTTGCTCATCTTTCTGCCACTACTGTCTCTGACCATTCCGTGCAGAAGAACTTGCGAAAATGGCACTTGGCCAGTTAGTCTAAGAAAATATTCGTTCAGAAATCTCGCTGTTATTCTAACAAATCACCAGTCACTCCCCTATTATGTGGTTGTCCATTAAAACAAGTATCGCACAATATAGTGATGTTTTGGACGCGGAACTGTTCTTCATCATTCACTACAATTTGCTTCTACAAATGCCGATAAATTGAACTTCCAACAAAAACACTCAATAATATTACCAGCCGATTGATTAAAACTTTGCCCGAAAACAAAGTGCGTGCAATTACAGTAGAATTCGTTTATACCGTTATTTCGCTTGTAACGGTATTTTGGCCGGTACCAAAGCGTATCTTCCCAAACAATGAAGTTTGCTTACCGTATTTATTCTAATAGTACGACACTCTATAATAGTACGACAGTCTCCAATAGTACGACATGGTACGGTCCCTTCGAAAAATAGTACGACAGTCTCTAATAGTACGACAGTCTCCAATAGTACGACAGGGTAGAGAGGGATCGAAAAATAGTGCGACATGTCGTACTATTAGAATAAATACGGTATACCGGTAGCTTCGGCCGGTCCCGCAAGTACCAATACAAAAGAATTTCACTGTACTTCCAAGGCCAAATGTGACAGCATATAGCCACTTACTTATGACAGAGCATCACCATGCGAGTCACCCAGAAGCCGAGGATATCGTGTCCAGTTTCCATCAAGTGCAATGGCGGCGACCTCACAGGCTTGTCGGGCCAGCCGGCCACCACCAACGGCGCCAACGCCGAACTGAACCAAGTGTCCAGCACGTCGGGATCCTTGCCAATTACATCGCTGGGTCCCGCCGCGAACGCCTTACGCGCCTGCTCATCCGAACGCGCCGTCTTCCATACGTTGCTGAAAGAAGAGAGAGAACTGAAAGATTAATAAATATTAAGCAGTACAGTCGCTGAATTTAGCTAGAATAGGAAGAAATATATCTGGGTCGATTTCATATCACGTACTTTAGCTAAATCGCATTTAAGGGACAGACTTGTTCACTGCATTAAGTACGACTTCGGCTCAAATGCACAATATGAAACCGACTCATTGTCAAGCGATGGGTAAGTGACATAAAAGTGTGTTGTAATCAATAATTCTGAATTGTTTCAGTTGTGCATATAGTAGTGAACACTTTTATCAAATAAACATGAAAAGAGTATTTCAAGTAGAAACAACAAAAACCTACTCCATTTTATACGCAGGAATCGGATGGCCCCAGAGAAGCTGCCGACTGAGACACCACGGCTCCTCATTGCTCAACCAATGTCGCCAGTGCTGGAAGAAGAGCTCGGGATGCAATTTGATGTCGCCTCGTTCTACGGCCCGAATCGCCTCGGCGCCTATCTCGCGAGTATCTAAGAACCTGAAAATTCATTTCTTTCAGAATACAGTAGTTGTCTCTTTCGACTGTTTGCTAGGCAGAGAATGGCAGGGCTTGTTTAGAGAACGACAAAGAGGTTGGGTTGTACGCCTGATTTCGATGGTGAAAGGGAAAAATTTGCTAATTCCTGATGGTACGGGGAATTTGACATCGTAGTTCTTAGCAGTGCAGCATGAACGCCGATTTTGTCGGAAATCTGTGGTAGAATTCGTCTCGCTTCGTTCATTGTCCACTGTGACCACGCTTAAACTTGCTCATAAGTCGGTTAATATAGCCGTTGTAGTATAATTTCAGAACTTTAAAAACAAAATTGAATGACCAAGTTACGGTATTAAACGGTAATTGCCATATAACATAGACTGAAGATTTTATATTACAAGAAACGAACCATTGTTCCTTGAGCATCGGCTCAATTATATCGCCCGTTCGGCTACACACTGGCACCGTTCCCCCGACGTGTTCAGTTCGTCCGTCATACTTCCCCGACACGATCAGCCGTTTCACTATCTGCAAGCAATAATAACATCTTTAATTGCAAATAAAACGATTTTAGGAAACTAGGTCATCAAATACATGAATGACGTCTAAATCGCATTTCGATTTGTCAACCCTACAAAGTTGGTTCAAGTCATCGGCTAATAAAAACGGTAACAGATATATCCAACGCCCTACCATTTCTCTTGCTTCGAATCTGTCCAACCCAGCGAACTCGGACGGAATCGCATCGGTAATGACTCCAGCTTCATCAATACATGTGACATCAAGTGGCAGATCGTGTCGGCGAGCGATGGCAAAATCGACGAAATCGTGCGCCGGCGTCACTAAAGTTATTACAAGTAATAAAATAGCAATTAGGGATTTTAAGTAATAAAGTGATTTAAAGAACCGGCCTAGTCATTTTAAAACTATTGTCTTTATTTAATCTCACAAAGAACGCTATATTCAGAATACTTCACAGGCTTCAAGTAAATTGTGGCGAGAGGCAAAACAATCTTGTCATATTTGTGCATCGACAATAACTCTCTTTCTAAACTATTCTTACCTTGATTCTAAAGATACGATCGGAGTAACAATCTTCAAATTGATACAGAGATAAAATATTCGTCAAGTTAAATCGGTAAAAGTCGATGAAGTTGGTACAAAATGAAATCGGTACAAAACAAAAGCCATAAATTTACAGATGATATGACTGCGAACAAGTAACGTTCTACTTTATATACTCTAAATGTGCACGTTTTTTGTGAGTGCAACGAAAATTGCATAATAATAACAAAAAATCTAAAAACCAAACGACCACGAACATTTGATTCGGTTAAAATACTAACCGCCTACCTTTAAGGGCTCCAGTACCCTTATCGGCCTGAACTTGTTTGTCGCCAATGATGGGCAACAGACGATGGGTGATTGGATGTTCCACGCGCTGACCAATCAAATGCGAGTATCGACTGTCTGACGGATTAACGGCAATTGCGACGTCGGCCAATGTTGTTTCAGGACGAGTTGTGGCGACGATAATCCGAAGCCCCGGGTGGTTTACTACGTTGAATCTGAACCATTTTAATAAATCAATTCATCACTGCATTGCGGAAGAGACAAATGCGACACTTTTGATTATTTTTACGAGCAGCCATTGAAATTTGATACTACGAATGGAAAATTTTTAAGCCATGCTCTTAAAGTTCTAATTTCAATCAAACTTATATATTCATTTCAAGGTCCTTTAAATATCTAAAGAATTAAATTTAAACGAGATCCGCAACGCAAAGTACCGTATTTTATGCATGTAGCCGCATTCAACTGTCCGTCCATTTGGAATGGATAGAGTGGTAGGACAATCGATGGCAATATTGTCAACTTCTTGATCAGATATGGTACTGCGCAACGTTGGGCACCAATTGACCAATCGCTTATCGCGCGTTATCAGACCAGCGTCGTGCAAAAGGCAGAACGCTTCGGTGACCGCCTTGGAAAATCTCTAAATGTAAAATGGGTTGTTGTTTAGGTATCTGACTCAGCTTTGAGACACAAAAAATACGAAAATTAGAAGATTTGTGATTTTAATCGGCGAGAAAGATCGAGGACTCATCTTTCCCCTAATTTCCTTTCAAACCTAACCTTTTTGCGTCTTAACTTTCATCAATAATGCATGCTTAGGAATCTCGGGTGGATTACAACTTGAGACATATGAGATCCCATCAACTCGAGTTAACTATTTTTCGCATCACTAAGAAAGCCATGAAAAAATCCCTTCCCTTCTTTTCAAATATTAAAGCGCAAAAATGATTACCCGAAATAATCTGAATACAGTATCTCATGCGAATCAATAAAAGTATATATCAACTGAATAAAGCAAAAAAGTAACATACCTCGTCCATGGTGTAATACAAATGGTTCCAATCTAAAGTCGCGCCGAGTCGTTTCAATTGTCCGCTGATATCTGCCACGCGGCTGAAATAAACACATGAAAATGGAATATGAATATTAGTTTATTCAACATTGTTGCACTGTTAAATGACTAGACATTTTTACGATACAAATACATATTGAAATTCTAGTCAATCATCACTGCAACATCGACACAAATGATTGTGAAAATAATGTCCTTTTGACCAATGAAAAAATGGCTACAGAATGCTAATGGCAACTTCGATTGCCATATTAAGCCATTACAACTTTGACTACGAACCTTTGAGCGCGCATTAGCCGACCCACGCTCAACGAATTGTTTTACCATTTTCTTCTATTTGCATGCACGTTATAACTTCTTTTGCCCGTGTCATTTTTGTGGGGCACTGAATTAGGATCTCATAAATTCAGATAAAGTCAGAGAAAAAACGTTGCGGGACTTCTATTATACTGATACCTGACGGATTTTACACCGATCAAAAGAATGATAAAAAGTACCAAATATTGATTGCAATCATAAAATTAGCGAACTGATAATCTATTAAATACCTGTCCTTCCATTGATGGCAATACGCTAGAAACTCCTCCTTGGATATATCCGACCTCCTCAACTTTCGTTCTTTCCATAACTGCTTCTCTACAACAACTTGAGTAGCGATGCCAGCATGATCAAATCCTGGAATCCAGGTGGTCTGAAACGCATGATTCCAATTGAGAGCAGAATTAAACAAAGATAATTATAAAATTGAGGATATTACTGAATATTAAAGTTCCCTTAAAGGTTTAGCACAGTTTAACTCGTTAACACGCCAGGTTCTGAATTGAACATTAATTCATCCTCACACTAACATGTATCTGTATCGTCTCTGTAGCCGAAACTATCTATCATCCCTGGAATAAACGCAGTGTGAGGTTATGAATCAATACTGATATCAACGACTGAATAATCTTAGTCTATTGACGTCTTTGACGATAATTATTGCGAAATTGAACTGAGTGGCTTACATGTACAACCAGGTCGCATAATGCGACAGGAATGATTTACATGCGACATGCAATGAAGAGCGATCGAAATGAGTCATATATAGAAACTGATAATAAAAACATGATCGAAACTAAATGAATGAACAACAGAATCTTATATTACTCCTCCTCTGCTGCTGCGCCTCGCAAAATATTTCAGTTTAAACCAGGTTCTGCGCCTGTGTACATTACATTATTCACCGAACTTGCATCCAAAAATGCCCAATTCTATTTAGGGATGCTCTACATCAAAAAGTTATCTTTAGCTGCTTGCACCTGTTTTCCTTTCAATCTCTGGAATCGAACAATTGAGTCTTGGATGGCAACAGTTAGAGCGTGGCCAAGGTGAAGTTTGCCGGTGACATTTGGCGGCGGAAGCGCGACCACAAATGAATCATTTTTGGTTGATGTGCCAGCGACTGAACAGCACGTTGCTTTCGCAGTCTTCTCCTCAAAGTTCGCTTCCACCAACTCAACGCTGTACGGTTGAGAAACGTTTGCAGAACTAGAAGCGCTGCCGCTGAAGTTGGCGCTGTGTCTGCGGCGGAATAAATGCAGCCGCAATGTGCCTCTAATCATTTCCACTCCAATTAAATCATTTTGATCGTTTCATGTTCAAATTTGAACGAATCGTTTTATTTGTTCAAAACGGAGCGAGAGCGCGTCGTCAAAATACCGTAATCTGTTCAAAGCCGATGTCATCTCGTTTTGAGACCAAGATTTGTATAGTCAAAGCTACACCCACATATTCCAAGCAAATGCTACCGAACCTGCGTAATATGCACATTGAGCGAGGAGTAAATTTTAACTAGGTTTAGCTCTAGATATGCTTGACTCGATCTGTATTGTCCAGCTTGTGTAGGTGTGCGTTCACGAGTAACGAGGTTTGTTCACCACGATTACATGGTTTAAATGAAGGTTAAACGAATAAATTGAGTGCAGATATTAAATGAAAATGCAGTGCGTCACTCGTGTGAGTCTGTTACAAAAAAGAAATCGACGGCCACCCTTCTTTCATGTTCTCTATTCACCAGCAAATTTTCGCCGTGCCGTTGTGTTAACTTGTTCTTTATTCTCTTGACAAGGGATCGTAACAAAATTGCATGTGATTTTGACAAGCCAACTTTCAGGGGAAAATAGATTATACAGCTAGGGTGTGGCAAAGCAGGAACGATATGGAGTAGCAGTTTCAAAAATCTTCCCTATTTTATTTTTAAATATTCCAAGAGCCGACTGATTGCGGACAGCAAATTATTCTAAGCTGATAAAATATTTCGCTGGAAATGATCACGACTTAGACGTTTATTGACCCATCTTCGAAAGTCTTGATGTCGGCTACTGTTCGCTGTAGCTGAAACAAGAACGCACCTTATGTATAAGCAATTGAGCCAAGCCTTTCATGAGCACGCTCTCCCACAGCATCGTGTAAAGAGGGCATCCATTCCCATTAACAACCCCCTCCCTTGAATTGTTTAGCGGCTCTGAGAAAAAACGCAAAAATTTGCCACTGTTATAAGTAAGCTCCATTCGTAGTAGGGACTTGCGTAAGAGGAAGGGCTAGATAGATAGAATCTAGCATTTCCGCTGACAATTGCGGCTATTCTAGCATGCTTCAATATTGAAATCGACAAGTGGTATGAACGAGATAATGAACTGTTCCTTTATGAGGGAAAATTTTGAGAAAAAGTTTGCCAGTTACTGTATTTGAAAGGAAGGCCTGCAATAGTCTGTTTTTATGGAACCATGACGAAAAAATACGAAAAAGTTTCAAGCATCGCCACTGCGTCCAGCTCTTACCTACGCAACCCGAAGGTAATGCACCTCTTTAACTTGCTCTCAGTCTCAAGTTTAAAATGACAGAACCAGATCAGAGTGGGGGTCCAGTAAAGACTATAATTAACGAGGCGAATATTGGCCGATACACTGAAGCGAAAAGAGACTGTTACGACAGACAGTACTGACCCCAAATCAAACGCCCCGACCGAGCCTTCTAAATCTGTGCATGCAATGAAAATTACAGTACTTTCCGTCGAAGACCGGATCGCCAACTTGCCATCCGTCATCGAAGTCGCCCTCTGTTCGTTTCCCGAGCGGGTTGCCAACCTTTCGCATGACATCAGAGAAAGTCTTGCCTCGCTTTCCCAAGGACGCTGAAAGAAGAAATAAATTACTGACCGATAAATCTAGGAATCTACTAGGTATCAGTGAAATTTGTATCAGAATTAATCATGAGAAAATTGAGAGCAATTGTGATTATTCGGACTTGAATTGAAACAACTCAGATTATAGTGCAAAGGATGAATGATAGCCATAGAATTGCGATCGGTTAATCGATGGGAGGGGGGCGAGCTGGTGAACGTAACTGAGGAATATTGCATCATTGGGGACATTGACTTAGATTCTACCTGATTTCCAGTTGTACTTACTGCCACGTTTGCCGTAAGCTCCCAGCATCCAGGTTTTGCTGAAACTAATAAATAGTTACCACAAAAATTTAGTACATTAAAATAATCGCAATACCTTCTACGTTTAATTGTGCCTGTGGACTACCCCAAAGAATAACGCCCGAGTTTACAAGAACAGCATTTTCAGATATCGCAGCCTATTTGGACCATAAGTTTGTGAAAATACAATGCTCCATGCTTTTCAAAACTTTACATTATGAATTAGGTTCTGCTAAAAATATACATTTAGCGCATTACTTTCCCTTCGAGAAGAAATTTCGCATTCCATAACTACTGAGCCGGCGATTACAGTAACTATTACAGACTGCTTCAGCAGAAAATTTAACTTTCAAATGCACTCTCCCAGAGCCTGTACGCCCGCTTCTTTTGGTAAGATAAGCAACTTTTGAAAAAGATATGCCAACAAACGTATTCAAATTACGCCAACACGTGCAGAAGCAAATTGTAACGTGCTGCGCTAGAGATTATAGCTTGATAATGTGGTCGACAAAGGGCTCCCGGTAAGGAACATATCCTTTCTTATCCCCGTACCTTGAAATTTGCAGCGGATAGTAACATAAGAATCTATGTCCCTATGTTTTCGAGGGCCGAGCGGACTATTTTTCGTCCCTCCAATGAGTGCATTGTGAACACGCGCATTTATCCAAAAGTAAGTTCAATTAGTTCAAAATTCGCGTCACTCATCGCAAATATTACGACACACAGTGAATTCTTGTTAATTAAGTATTGGTTTTATGACATCTTAATTAGTAGTAGGCTTCTGTCCGCATGCGAGCTGCGCTCAAGAGTGAGTGTTCAACTCTTGATACAGACCGTACACTGAAAGGCTAGAAAAGGGCAGATTTTTTTCTCTAACGGCTGTTTAAAAAGGCATCCCCGAGTGTCGCCGGTGTCTCTCATCGATTAAACCTGTTCGTCTTCGACCCCTCTAAATCCAACCCTTCGACCTACCGATCTCTTAGCTGCATCTAACGCAGCTTTGAAAATCACAACTTGCAATCTCAGCCATTCATTAATACGTACCTGCTGGCTTGAGCCGAGTCTTCGACGAACAAAACTAGAACAAGGCAAATAGCAATGCCCGCAACAAAAAGCTTCATGTTCGGCGACCGAAGTGTTCCGAGTGTTGTCTTTTGATCAAGCAAGTCTTGCCTAGAGGAGAAATTTTGTTAGAAATGATTGAAGGTAGCAAGATCAAGGTTTCCCTCGCGCTCGCCGCCTTATCAGAAATTCATGAAAAGCATCAGTAGAAGCATTAGAAATGGATCGTTACTTGAGAGTAATTTCTTTTTCATGCATGCGTTCTCGTTTGAATGAGTCGTCTACCTGCGAGTCAAATTGATCTACTTCAAGCACAGCGAGAAATCTCATATCGCATTTCGATTAAATTTCAGGGGAATAAATGTGGAAATGAATGTGTAAAAATAAAACTGGACGATAACTAAAGAATTAATTCACTTCACAGTGAAACAGGCGAAAGAGCAGTGATCTAGGAGAGGCGACGAAAAGCACTCCTTAAAAGTTAACAAATTAATTAACTGGCGGCAGATTGGCAATTCCACCCGATTAGAGCATGCATGCGTAATGTGAGCGTTAATGACGGCAGAACTGGCGCGAGGCAAGAAACTTTCCCGAGCTGTGAAGGGGAGATTCGGGCAGCTGGAGAAACCAGCTCGACAATAGTGGAAAGAAATCAGTACACCAACCTGAAAATCCATGCCAATCTTCAAATACTTGCGGGAATCGCCAGTGACTCAGCGAGTTCATCCTTGTTTCTCTTAGTCTTTTACCCTGCGATAAACTAAGCGGGTTTCTTCGATGCCAGGGGTTGTGTTACACCATAGCATCCGAAATCGAGAATTTCGTTTTGACGTCGAACAGCAGAAACTTGTAAATTTTTAAGCAAAGTGATATTTAAAAATGCATTTTTAATAATCGTTTGACAAGCTCCGCCCATGTCTCTCGATCGTTTCACGTTTGACGACGCCTTATTCTACTTCCCTGTATCGTCGAACATGCTATGAAAAAGTGTACGCGAATCTTATCATCTAATTGCCAAGATAAGATCACTGAGTCATTTCTTGTTCAATTCAAAGCTGAAATTATTGAAGCATTTGCAAGACTGTATAAATCTGCGTTTGACTGTACGTTTATATTAATAGAATATTTCTTCTTCAAAATTCTCGACTTGATAAGCCTGAATAGGTAGAAGCGAAGGCTCGATGTCAAAAATTATTTCAGTGCATTTATACTGAAATAATTTGTCCTTTTGCCTTGATTTCGACTCAACTAATTTACGTTTGAACATTAATGATCTCATTGCGAAGATTGTTCATTGTGATAGGCAGAGTATAATCAACTATTTATTGACACTTTGTTCATTTCCTTAAGTTAACAAGTATATTTCATCAAATCCGGCATCGAATCGCGCAAAATTTACATCCAGAGCAACAGAAAGTGATGTAGTGTCGAGGATAGCACAATCTTGACTGTGCCACAAAGCTCGTCTACAGTCCAATAGCTTTAACAAAGGATGGGGATGGTGTCGTTCGACTTTTCTGTTTTCAAAAACTTTGAGGTGACAACCATCAAGATCAAATCATATATTCGCGTATTTTATCGTACGGTTGTAGAGGCCACATAATCACATGCACTCTGCTCAGTCATGCGATGAAACCGGCAAATTCATTTGCGCAAATAAAGGTACAAGCCGGCTCAAAAAATTCAACACCGGAGTTCCCCAAATTTTTCCGAAAAATGAACTCTATCCAAATACGCTTCCTGTCAATAATCACGAAATAGTCACCCTGCTTGAACTTTTCTCGAAAATTTTGCATGAGATTTTGAAAGCGGCTTCACGAAACAACAATAGAGTATTGCATTCTTTATGGAAGTTCATAACTCAGTGTGCTTTTGCATGCTGAACAGCCAAGCTGGCTCCGCAATTTGGACACTTGTCTACGTGATAGATCGTTACGCTAGCCGAGTGGGGGATCATCATGTAAAGACGCACAATCGCGCCGAAAGCGAGAAAGGCAGCCAAATATTTCAAATAACGAAGTACGCGATGATACAGAGCTTTGGGGAAGTTCTTGATCAAGGTAGCTGTCGTTTTGAGCTTCTCGCCCGTGTCCACTGCACTATCGTACACTTTCTGGCTACTTTTCTTTGCGCTCGAAGCGAAATTGACCACCGATTTTACGGCGTCTTGTCCGTGAACCTGTAAATAGCGCGTTGATTTTTGCTCCTTGTCATGATCTAACGCTCCTCGTTTTTAAAAATCAAAGTAAAAAATTAAAAAGTCAGCATAAAGCTAAACATACGGAACGACAAAGAGTTATTTTGAAAGTATAAAAAAGATCAAAATAGTTTTTTAATAATCATTCATGAAGGCAAACGAGTGAAGCAGAAACCTTTATGTTCTCAGCATATTCGCTCGCAGTATTTATGCCTTCGATGCTTTTCTGCTTCGCAACTGATGCCAGCGTCGCGGCTGATTGGTATCCTTCTTTGCTCTTTTCCGAAACGAAAGAAGCTACTTCGGCTGCGGTTTCGATACTCTTATTTCCCACATGTTCAGCATACTCGGCCGCCGATACGAACGCGTCTTTGCCTTTAGTTTTCGCATATTCGGCATATTCAGCGGCTGCCTCGAAGCCGTGCAAGCCTAAAATTATGATTTGCTCTTGATCAGTTTGACCTACGATATGTTCCCTGATTACAGCGTGATTTCATTTTACAATGCCTTGGCTCGAACTCAAGGAGGAAACGTGAAGTTTGCATCAGTAAAATAGGGTATTCTTGAATTTCTTTGGAAAATTTAGCGAAAATTGGATATTAAATCACGATTCGATATTATCGTGTTGTGGCCAGTTTTTGTCCAAAAGTGGTGACGAATGTGCGCGATTTTGAATGTAAAACCAGCAAAAGTGATCTGACAGGAGCTCATAACACTGACTACACATACCTTGTGTTTTCGCGTAATCGGCGTATTCTTTGGCTGCTTCGTAAGCCACTCGACCACCCTGCACAGCATGCTGGGCGTACTCGGCAGCAGCAACGTATCCGACTTTGCTCTTCGCTAACGCATACTCCGAGAAGGAAGCTACGCTATCTAAAAAGCTCCTATCTCTCTCGATT